>CABHPH010144520.1:5563-17335 GCA_902168325.1 Peromyscus nudipes
GGTTGGTTGGTTGGTTGGTTGGTTGGTTGGTTGGTTGGTTGGTTGGTTAGTTTGTTTGTTTGGCTTACACTTCATAGTCCATTATCAAAGGAAGCCAGGACAGGAAATCAAACAGGCAGGAAGCTAGATGCAGGAGATGATACAGAGACCATGGAAGAGTGCTGCTTACTGGCTAACTCCACATGGCTTGGTCAGCTTGCTTTCTTATAGAACCTAGGACTCCCATCCTAAGGGTGGTCCAACCCACAATGTTCTGGACCCTCCCTCATCAAGCACTAATTAAGAAAGTTCCCTATAGGCTTGCCTACAGCCTCATCTAAAGGAGGCATTTTCTCAATTGAGGCTACCTATTCTCCAGTGACTCTAGCTTATGTCAAGGTGACCTAAAACTAGCCAGGAGAAAAGGCAAAGGTAAAAAAGAAATGAGAGAAAAATTAGAAAACAGCCAGCTGGAAGGAGGAGCAGAAAACCAGTTTCAATACATGCATGATCCTGTTACATTGTCAGTACATATATTGCCTTTAACTGAATTTGTCACTGTAATTTATACTGTAAGAGAAAATAAAATTAATCAAAATTAACCAGGTTTTCCAGATTTAGACTTAAATGAATTAGTAAAACAATAATGGATTTTTATGCACTAAATCTATTCATACAGGTCACAGATAGACAGAAGCATTCAAGAAGTGAATGAAAGATAAAAGTAAGATACAATATTGACACAGCTACAAAGGAAAAAAGCAGTCATACTCCTACACTTCTTCCAGGGTAATCAAAAAGATCAAAACACTTATAGACATAAAATTTCTTGTAACTGAGTAACCTTCAGTTTGACTGGCAATCTAACAGAGCAAATAAAAGGTACACTTTAATTTATTGCCTTAATATGATTAGCTAGAAAATTAAATCATTTCCACATTTGCATAACAAAATTTATTGTCTGTAATTAACTAACCTTTTAAAATTTTGTTTTCAATTTCCACCTGTCAACATACCTAGAAAATGTCAAGGTATCAAGCGTTAGCACATAATCAGCTACGTGACTGTGTAAGCTACGGCAAGCATTAGAGGGATAAAATCACCAAGTCCTAAGTTAATTAAAGAGTTGTCATCTCATCGTCATTGTTCAACTAAAAACATATGGACAAATTTTATAAATCATTGCTAAGTGACAACAAAATCAGAAGACATCATTGTGAATATGCTAATCAGCTAAAGCAATCTATTCAATTAACGTTGTTTATTCAGAATTCCTTTGCATTTCACAGCACTGTAGCTCATACAGTAAAAACCAAATTTGGGAAACTACTTGCTTTAAATATACCACTCTAAATCAATACCAATAAATGTATACCTGCTTTTGATATTCAGAATGAATTCAGAGTTTTGAGTTTTTTAATATTCAATGTTACTGGATATGTAAAACTTTAAAGGTTGTTAAAATATTTTAAATTTGAATTTTTGTTATCTTACTCTATTCTTGACATAAAAATTAATTACTAAACAATTAAAATGTATATTGGGCCACATGTGGTAGCCCACACCCTTAATTCCAGCACTCAGAATGCAGAGGCAGGTGGATCTCTGAGTTTGAGGCCAGTTTGGTCTACAGATCAAGTTCTGAGATAGCTTGCACAAAATAGATAAAATTGTCCCAAAAAATTAGTAATAATAACTATTATAATAATTGAAATAACAAAATGCATGTTTCACTCCATAAAAATTTGACTTCTAAGCCCCTATGAAATAAATACAAATAGAGATGCAGATATAGATAATACATAGATAGATGATAGGTGGATGGATGGATGGATGGATGGATGGATGGATGGATGGATGGATATACCACTCTTCAGACTTCAGTGCTTTTTGAGGTTAAACAAGTTGGAATCTGCTAAATGTGCCAAAATTTTAAAAATAGAGTTATATATTTTCCCTTAAGATTTGTCAAGATTTGCTAAATTATTATCTAATTACTATGACAGATCACAAAAGAAAAAGCAGTGCTGGCAGGTATTATAAATTTAACCCATAACCAATGTATGGTTGGGCAGTAGGAGGACACAGGAATCTGTCAGTTTCCTGAACGTAGTTTCACCTCTAATGTCACGTGTTTTCCAACTAGTCATTCCATTAATAAGCTGTGAGTTTTTGATGTGAGAGCTTTATTTCCCTCCAGGGGCTATTATTTTATTAATTAGACTCCTATTTTAACACAAACACTCTAGCATATTGATAGGAAGGTAAAGTAAGTAAAATGGGAGCCTTTTGTCAGTTCTAGAATCGTGAGTCATTTTATGATACAGGATAAGAGCAGTGTCCAAACTGATTTCATATGTAACTTTTATCAATAAAATTATATCCAATGCAGTATTTTGCCTGATTCTATATCTGACTGATATTTTATGGCATTAGTTTTTTTTATTAAAAAAAATGATGTTTGAGGAGCTAGAGAGATGGCTCACTGGTTAAAGACACACACTACTCTTCCAGAGGACTTGTGTTCAGTTCCCAGCATCCACATTGAAAGGCTCACAACTCCAGCTCCAAGGGATGCAACACCCTCTTCTGGTCTCCAGGGTACCTGCACATGTGTGGTATGCATTCATACAGACACACTCATACATATAAATGAATAATTTTTAAAACCTTATTTTAAAAATTAGAGGTTTGATAGATTCAAACTGGTTTTCTTTAAATTATGATATAGAAAAGATAAAGGAACTCCAAGTCTTTAGAGGAAACATATTTTGTATTTTACATAAAAAGAATTGGCCACTGCATCCATTTCAATGTCTGAATCAGAAGCTTAAATTTGTCTATTACCATTCACTTGTTTCTTTCTGCTTTTGCCTCCTAAATTTCTCACAAATCAGCTTACATATCTCCATGCCACCATTTTCAGTTTGTGCCGTCATAACCTTTGCTAGGGTGAGGTTACTAAGATACAGCAGTACAACACATAGCTCTATGATGGAATTTAAATTCTTCAAGAAGTGGATTATGTTTCATTTTTATGACAATAATTTTAAATGAAGGTCTTGCTATTAAAATATTATATAATAATGATTTCATAATGTAAGGTCTTGTCAGCTTGGCAACTTAAAATTCTGTAGGCTATAATGAAAGAAATAATAAAATTGTACATAAATTATACTGTAATCAAGCAGGGTTTCATTCAGATACACCAAAGTTGACTGTGCTCAGACAATATCCGTGGTCCTATCTCATAAACATAGTTTCTGTGGGAGGAAATAAGTATAACTCTTAAAGAATTTTTGTTTTATTAATGCAGTTGTTACTAGGTAACTTTCATTCATAAAAGATTAAAGCAAAAGCTATATAAAAATAACATCTCTTAATCAACTCTGCTAATGTGAATAATGAAAAATTGTATCTGCCTTTCCTGCTGATTTCCTTTTCCCAACACCTTACACAGTGAGTACAGCATAACTAACACAAAGGCATTGCTTTACTGAAATTGCTTAAAAATGATAAATGTTATCAAACAATGGTGAAGCCTGAAGGTTTCCATCACACACAATTTCTGTACTAAAACCTGATCCTTAATGCATGGAATATTTTGTTCAGCTTTATTCTAAGTTTATACAAAGTAATATAAAAAGATGAAATAACCAGTTTCATCGTGAATGATAAAATAATCATGTACATAATTTCTTTAAAAGGTTACACACAAAAAAATATGTACAATCACCAAAACGTAGAATGATTTAACACAGGAATAATCAAGGTGTTAAGAACTTGTGACAAAAACTATATAACTTTGTAAGTGCATGCAAAGACAGACGAAATTAAAAAGGTTTGTCTTTATATTGAGCCTAAAAATGATGAGTTGTTTCCAAACTCATGAGCAGCTTCACAGACAGCTAAATCAACACAACTATGGAGTTCCTTCATTTTTTCCCCATTTCTTCCCTTCCCTTTTCTTTTCTTTCCTTTCCCTTCCTTTCCCTTCCCCTCCCCTCCCCTCCCTTCCCTTCCCTTCCCTTCCCTTTCTCTTCCCTTCCCTTCCTTTCTTCCATAAGATGAGAATTTCACAGGAAAGACTTCACATCCCTAACTATTCTACACTCTAAGACACTAGAAGCAACAACACAGGTAAATATTTTATCTGTCTTAATAGAGAGTGCAGATATTTAAACGGAAGTTAACATACATTCAAATATATGAATGTAGTACAAAGAGTGTTTCACCTTTTCTTTCAAGAGCAATGAAAAAATGAGGAAAACAATACAAAATTTTTAAAAACACATAATATTTCATAGAGGTCAAAGGGGAAGTGCTATAAAAGTTTCAGAAATTTCTCAAAGATTATTCATTTCATGGAATGTTCACCCACTTCTGAATAAGTAGAAGGAATATTTTTTAGATACTAATTCTACCCAATTGGGGGTTTAGGTTTAGGACTGCAGAACCAAATTTTCAACAGGGATCTACTGTAGACGGAAATTTCTCTGGTCCTGTCTTGCTCAGCTGTGCAGATGAATCTCTCCAACCCACGGTTCCACAGTCACTTATAAAATAACCACTCAGAGACTTAACATTAATTGCAAGTTGTATGCCCTATGGCTCAAGCTTCTTCTAGCTAACTCTATAACTTAATTTAACCCATTTCTATGATTGTATAGGTCTCACATGTATTTCATGGCTTTACCTGTGTCCCATTACATATATGAAAAGGAATGCCTCTTATGATGTCTGCTTCTGTGAGGAAAATGGTGAGAGACAGGAGTGGAGAGAAGACAGAGCCTCTGCCTCTGAGGCCCTCCAAGTTGCTTCAGATTACAGTATTCTGCAATCCAACACTCTCTATTATGAAATACCATTTCTGAACCCATCATACAGTGTTCTTGAAATTTTACAAATATGTTTGAAAAATCCCACATGAAGCTTTTGCCAGCATATATCACACAAGAACGTGAGAGGGCTGTCACATTGACTGTGTTCTTTCTGTGTCTACTGCCATTATCTGTTTGATTTTGTCACAGCATTTTTAGTAATATGTCCAGTAATACAGAGCCAAGCACTACAGGGATAAAAGGTCCCAGATGACTTCATCTAAGTCATTTCTACCAATCATTCACTCATCCTAGCCAATCGTTTCTCATTTTTCTAACAAGTGAAATGCTGACTGGAGAAAGAACCCATCCTTCTACATATTGCATGTTTGACAGAATATATAGGAGTGAATTATCCAAGATTTCTTCTACATCTGAAGCTCTCAAATCACTTACCTCCCCACTGCAATCTTAGAATGTTCTATTCCCCTCGAAGTCCACTGTTTTTTTTTCAACATATACTTACGTCTTTCTAAGTCAGTATTTGTTTAAATGTCCACTTCGTAATCTTTACCACAAATTTTAAGTATCAGACTCTAACTATGCCATTTTCTTTTATTAACAAAGCTGTTTACTATCATCCAGGGCAGTCTCACCATTTGCAGTCCATAGAGGGTTTTTTTTTTTCACATTCTTGCCAACACTTGTTTTTTTTTTTTTAGATTTTATACTTTCAGTTTTCAATATTTTATTGAGAATAGTTTTTTCACAGTAATTATGGTTTCTCTTGCTCAGCACCTCCCAGATCCCCTCTACCTCCCCACCCAAACCCACATTTGTTTCTTTTCCTCTATTACTACAAAACAAATAGGCATCTAAAATAATAATAAAGTAAATACAAATAAGAATATTACAAAACAAACAGAAAAAGAGCCAAATAATAAGCACAAGAAACACATACAGATACAGAGACACACATTCACACATGTGGAAAATCCATAAGAACAACATTGGAAACCATAGTATGCAAACAAAAGACCTAAAAGGTAAGAAGAAAAAAAATCCCATAAAAGGCATTCTGAGAAAAAAATAAATAAAATAATAGTATTACTAATAATAATAATAAACTTCCCAAAAATACTACGGACTTCATTTTCTGTTCAACAACTACCGCTGCATGTGGGACCTGCCTTAAATGTGTTTTGTATACCCAGTGGGACTCAGTTGGAGAAAACTAATTTTATTTGCAAGTGGTTACCATTTGGAGATACCTTCTGGGTTAGGGATGGGTCTTCTGTCTACTTCCCCTCTCATCACTGACACTCCTTCTGGCTTGACTCATGCTCAACACTGTTCAGGTGGTCAAGAACCCGAGACCAGATAGGCCGTGGACCTAGAGGAAAATCAAATATTCCTCTTCTGCTAAGAAAACATACCAATGAAATGACTCCTAGTGACATTCCTCTGTGCTCATAGATTGGTGTCTTGCTTAGCCATCATCAGAGAAGCTTCCTCCTGCAGTAGATAGGAGCAAATACAGAGACCCTCAGCAGGATAAAGTGCAGAGAGTAGGAAACCTTGGAACTCTCAGTCCTAAAATGGTATTTCTCTATCAAATACCTCCCCTCAGGGCTCAGGGAACTCTGTGGATGGAGGACAGAAAGATTATAAGAACCATGAAATGGAAGACATCAAGAAAGTAAGGCCTTCTAGACACAACAGAGCTGGGAAACATCTGAACTCAAAGACACAGTGACAGCATGCACAGGGCTCTGTGTCACTCTTGATTGAAAGGAGCTTACACCAAAGTTACTTACAATTGCTTTCTGTTCAACAATAAAACTAAATGGCTGGGCGGCCTTTAATCCCAGCACTTGGGAGGCAGAGCCAGGCAGATCTCTCTTGAGTTTGAGGCCAGCCTGGTCTACAGAGTGAGATCCAGGACAGACACCAAAACTACACAGAGAAACCCTGCCTCGAAAAAACAAACAAACAAACAAACAAATTAACTAACTAACTAAGTGGAATTTTAAGGTAAATTAAGTTGTAATTTTTTTGGGGTTTTTTTTTTTTTTTTAGGAATTAAGAGTTGATTTCTTTCATCCAAGGCAAATACAACATGTTGTACCACAGCAATGGCCCCTTTCTCTAACACAGTTGCCTACTCAAAAATTCAATTCAATTCATTTCTGACACTGAACACCCAAACTTCACATCTGACCTATCAGATAAAGAGATCAGTTACACAAAAATGCACCAACTTCATAAATCAAACACAGACAAGGTAACCAGGACACCCATATTTCTACCCATTTGATCACAAATTTCAGACTTTTCCAGAATTTCACATGCTATCATTTGAGTCTAGAATGTTCCGCACAGGCTTGGCACCTAGGTTGAGGTGATACCGGAGGTAGCATAACCTTTAAGAGGTCGTTTTATAGGAGGAGGTTAAATCATTGGGGGCATGCTTATGAAGGGTATTTTAGGACCATAGCCCATTTAGTCTCTGTGCTTTCTGTCTGTCAAATGTTCTTGGTATGCTGTGATAACTTCACCACATGAAGCATGGATTGCAATCTCTAAAATTATAAGGCAAATTTAAACGTTCCTCATAAAAATTGATTACTTCAAGTGTTTTATCACGCTGATGAAAAGCTGGCTAACATATACCCTCAGATCAAATAATTCAACATCACAACACATAAAACTTGATGGTAGTATTTTACATATAATGGTGGATTTGGCAACTAAGAAACAGTCAAGAGGAATGGCTGCACAATTGATGTGAAGTTCCTGTGCTCCAGCACTTTGCTGAGCAACCAACATGAAAAGCAGTTCTACTGTTTAGGAATATCCTCTAGGAGTGGTCTTTGTGATCCACTCCTTGCAGCTTAGATAATTGAGAAGTCGATTCACCGAATGATGCAGAGGCAGAAGAGGAAGAGTGAAGGGAGATCTTTTTGTTAGTATTTCCAGATCTACAAGATGCTTTTCAATAGAAACCACAGGTCTGTATGTGCACTTTTTGGTGAAAGAGCTGTGGGTTTTCATGTACAAAGTTCATTAGAGATGTTGGGAGGTAACACTGTATGGTAAAACATGAGTTAAAACAGTTTGCTATGCTGGCATCTTCAGGCTACACTGTAGGATGATGTTAATTCAGTTACTATTATGTTAGTAGCATCAAATAAGGAACTTTCTTATAAACACTATGTTCCTGTAGACTGAAGCTTTAAGTCTTATTTTAAATCAAGCATTGAGGGAATGTTGAATGTTTATTGTATCTCTGCCAATGCTTCGATGCCTGCTGTTATTTCTGTCTTCATGAAAATTTTGTCCCCAAGGAAGGCAGGAACTCAATTTTTGTCTGGCAGATTGAGCTTGTGTGTTATGTTCTTAGTTATCAAGATACTCAATAGCTTTGTACTCGGGTTGGTGAATAGTCAGAATGTGTGGGAAGGCCTGCCACATGCAGTGCGATCTCGATTACCTCGCATGAAGTACTGTGTATACAGCTCCAGGTCCAATTGAGTGGCTGGTGACTGGATGGCTTTTTTCTGTGCTTCATGTATTTTTGTCTCTTATTAATACATATTAAGCTATAATAAAAACCAAACTGTATAAAGCTGTACTTAATCTGTATAGAATACAGAGTTATAGTAAATGCTTTAAAATTTTAGGTACAGTCTAAATTTAGAGTAACATTCATAGTTTACATGAACCACTAACAAAATTTATTATTACCATCAAGCGTTAACTGTACTGTACTTTATATAATTCTACATATGTAGTTTTACATGAGTTACACTGAAGTGTCGTTATTTACAACCAAATCACCATGAATATCAGAATACTACATTCAGTTATGATGTTTGGATGGCTGCAGCATTACTAGGAAATATGAAATTTTTAGATCTATTATATATAATTTTGTGGAATCTCTGTTGTATGTTACTACACCACCACCGACTAAAATAACTTTATAAATGCACTTAATAGATACTGGTTAAATGAGTGAGTGTATTTATATTTCAATATCTTTGAAAGTTCTCATATAGTTTAGACATGTGTTCTCTGTTTCAACTTGCTGGGCTCACAAGAAATTCTGATTCTGTTTATTAGTGTTATCTTGGAGTCATATGGTTGTTATCTGTTGAGTATGGGCAAGAGCGATGTGGATCACTTCTAGACATGGCCTCTAAAAGACTCTCCATCATCATTTACTATCTCTTCTACCTCTGTCTCTGTAGCTGGGAGGTAAGATTTAAAGATAAAGACTGTGCTAGGAAGTTCCTGGAGCTCATAGTTACTCATTTGAGGTAGAAAAGCCAAGATACCCCTTGACTCTTCCATCTGCCCATGTATAACTTGAGCAAAACCAACTTTCATTGTATTAACTCTGTGGAGGAGGGAACTCTTAAAATCAAGATAATAAATTTGGGAGACAAAGTAAATACTCTGACTTTTGGACTGAGAAACAATCAACATGGTCATAAAAAGAAATTTTAAAAATATAAAAAGAATAGTGCCTGGGACCTATCCAGCTCAAAAGTCATTTATATATTTCCTTGCCTTACGAAGATTTTATTGCGATTCATAGGAGTCAGTGTATAGAGTGAGCGGGTTGTATTTATGTATTTAAGGATACATACACATACACACACACACACACACACACACACACACACACACACACACACCATATGTATATGACAACAATTAAAGGAAAGGAAACCATGAATTTGAAAGAGAATATTGGGGTTGGTATACACCAGAGAGTTTTTAGGGAGGAAAGAGGAAGAGATGATTTGATTATAATATAATCTCAATAATTAAAAACCTTCATATTAAAAAGATTACTAGTAGCTATTTTTTATTATTTTATTCTTCATTATGGTGTGTGTGTGTGTGTGTGTGTGTGTGTGTGTGTGTGTGTGTGTGTGTACATCCTGTTGCCCACAGAGGCCAGGATAGGGTGTTAAATCCAATGGAGCTAAAGTTATAGGCTCTTTTGAGCCACCTCATGTAGATACTGGAAAACAAACTCAGGTTCTCTCCAAGAGAAACACATACTTCTTCTTCTTTTTTTTTTTTTTTTTTTGGTTTTTCAAGACAGGGTTTCTCTGTGTAGCTTTGTGCCTTTCCTGGAACTCGCTTTGGAGACCAGGCTGGCCTCGAACTCACAGAGATCCGCCTGCCTCTGCCTCCTGAGTGCTGGGATTAAAGGCATGCGCCACCACCACCCAGCCATTTAGTTTTATTATTGAACAGAAAGCAATTGTAAGTAACTTTGGTGTAAGCTCCTTTCACTCAAGAGTGACACAGAACCCTGTTTTTTTGTTTTTTTTTTCCCCCAGGTATACAGTCAGGTATACAGTGTTCTGTCATTTAGATTTATTTATTTATTAGGTATACAGTGTTCTGTCTGCACTCAGCAACCACAGGGAATTGAACTCAGGACCTTTGGAAGAACAAGCAGTGCTCTTAACCTCTGAGCCACCTCTCCAGCTCTTGAGAAACACATACTTCTAACCACTGAGAATCCTCTCCTGTCCCATTTGGAGATATTTTTGCAACCACAATCATATTCAAGAATTTCTTCTGCTTCTCTTGTACCAGTGCTCATCATGATGCAATTGTGGAACTCAACACTCATTATGTAGGGTGCTTTATATATGTGCATGTTGCTACTAATCGTAGGTGGACTTTTTCTGTCCCACCAACCGGCTACCAAATAACCACACAGAGACTTCTAATTAATCATGAAAGTTTAGCCAATAGTTTACACTTGTTTTCAACTAGTTCTTAAATTAACCTGTTTTGATAATTTACTTTCTGCCTCGTGACTGTATTACCTTTACTCTGCCCATGCTGATTTCCTGCTTCCTGTGTGTGATTGGGAACTCCACCTTTGTTCTTTCCAGTGTCTCTGTGTTCCTGAAAATCATGCCTAGCTATTGGCTGTTTAGCTTTTTATTAAACCAATCTGTGTGACATTTCTTCACGGTGTACAAAAGGATTAGTCCACAACATTTCCCCCTTTTTGTCTCAATAAAAATTTCACAGGCAATGACTAGTAGCTGTATCTCTTTATGAAGTCAAGCCTACCCAAGAGACCTCAGTCACCAGCAAGCTGCATTTGACTCCATGTTCTGAACTTCTTTTTTAAAACTGTATCATGCCTTATGTGACTATAGGTGGCTGGATGCTATGTGCAATTGTAGATGGATTTTCTTTGGGCTTCCAGCTCACAAAAATTGACACAGAGACTTATTATCAATTATGAAAGCCTGACCTTAGCTTAGGCTTGTTTCTAACTAACTCTTACAACTTAAATTAACTCATATTTTTATTAATTTACATTCTATCATGTGGCTTTTACCTCTATAACATTTTGTGTATCCAACTCGTTCCACATCTGGCTAGCTTCTCTGCCTTTCTTCTTCCCAGAGCATTCTCTGTCCAGAAGTCTCTGCTATCCCTGCTCCCTAGCTATTGGACTTTTAGCTTTTTATTAAACCATATCTTTACACAATGTAATCAAATATCTCAAAATAACTAATTCTATTGATATTATTAAAGGATACTGATGGAAAGATAATATGCTTATATCATAAATAGACAGAAGAGATGCCTGACAGATACCTGAGAAAAAAGACATAAAAGTGGTAATTCATAAACAATATATGTTTTTACCTCTAGTATTAAGAATATGGAAATATCTTTAAAGGTAAATAGAACTTGGGCTTTTTCTATTTTTATTTCCTCTTTCACCACATCATTTCTGTCATTTGTTCTGAGATTTCTTCATGACGGCTCTTTTAACAAGGGTGAGGCAGTGTATCAAAGTTTTAATTTTCATTTTCCTGATGGCTAGGGATGTTGAACACATTTAAAATAACTATTAGGCATTTGTGGTTTTTCTTTAGAAGGCTGCTCCTTTCATTAGCCAATTTGTTGACTGGCAATT
>CABHPH010144522.1:6031-17068 GCA_902168325.1 Peromyscus nudipes
CACACACACACACACACACACACCACACATCCCAAAATTTATTTATTTTTTAAATTTTATCCAAAATTTATTTTTTAACTGATGCTCAGTTTCTTTTTTAAAAAATATTTATTTATTTTTATGTGTGGATGTTTTGCCTGCCTGTATTACTGTGCACCATATATGTGCAGTGCCTATAGAGGAGAATATTGGATCCTCTAGAACTGAAGTTACAGATGGTTGTGAACCCCCATGTGGGTACTGAAAATTGAACCCAGGTCCTTGGGAAGAGCAGCCAGTGCTCTTTTTTTTTTTGTCTTTGTTTTTGTTTTTCAAGATAGGGTTTCTCTGTGTAGTTTTGTACCTTTCCTGGATCACGCTCTGTAGACCAGGCTGACCTCGAACTCACAGAGATCAGCCTGCC
Organism: Peromyscus nudipes; assembly: GCA_902168325.1. Lineage (NCBI taxonomy): Eukaryota > Metazoa > Chordata > Mammalia > Rodentia > Cricetidae > Peromyscus > Peromyscus nudipes. The sequence continues at coordinate 6,435 of CABHPH010144522.1, forward strand.
TCTGCCTCCCGAGTGCTGGGATTAAAGGTGTGTGCCATCACCTAACTGCTGAGCCATCTCTCCAGCCTGACACCAAAATTTATTAAGGGAGAAGATAAACTTTCAGCCTCTGTCCATTTTACAGTCGTACAATTGGCACAGGTCCATTCAAAAGGACGGAGCCCTGGTGACCTAAACACCTGCCACCACGCCTGTACTCTCAGCACTTGCACTGAGGACTGTTTCCTGGGCTTGCTTGTAGGGGGCCATATCTACCCATTGCACCCCTTCTTTGGGATTCCTTTAGTAAATGGGAGGCGGCAGTGTGATTGACAGATATACCCTGTCTTCACCATGCCCCTGTGCTGATACAATTCCTGCCCCGATTTTCCATTGAGAAATGGCTTCCTCCAGACTCAGCCTGAGTGGAATGTATGGGGTGGAATCCCAGCCCTTGAGCCAGAGATGTGCCGTTTTGGGGCATTTTGAAATGATTTGATATGACATAATTAATTTGAAATTGGCCGTGATGGGAATTTGGAGACCACAGAAGTCACCAAGTGCTGCAAATCAAAACTGCCACTGTTAGAGATGTGTTGGCATGTGGATAAGTCAGGTCTGGTCAACGACAGGGCTACAGCGTCCCAGCCATGACCCAGTGGGAGGGTCATTGGGAGTGCTAGGACATAGGTATTGTGTTCTGAATTGTTGAGCGTGAGCCCAGGGTAAAGGTCATGAGGATCCTTGATCCCACACTGTCTGAAGCTAGAATTTCCCCTGCACCTCCAGTTCCACGAATCAATTTTTTTGTTTGTTTGTTTGTTCTGAGACCGGCTCTCACATAGCTCACAGGCTTTGAATTCCTGATTCTCCTGCCTTCATTTCCCAAGTGCTAGGATTACAGACAAGTGCTATCAGGCCTGCCCAGTGATACGTGTGTGTTTATGTGTATGAACGTTGGTCTGAATGTGTATCTGTACACACATGCCTATAGTGCCCACCCACAGAGGCTAGAAGAGGGCATCAGATTGCCTAGGACTGCAGTGACAGCTGGCTGTGAGCTGCCATATGGGTGCTAGGAATTCAACATGGGTTCTCTGGAAGAACAGCCTATGCTCTTAACCTCTCAGCCATCTCTGCAGTCCCTGGTTTGGGCTTTTTAAAACAGAATCTCACTATGTTGCTTAGCCTGGCCTCAAAATCAGGGTGATCCCCGCCTCAGACTCCTAAATGCTGGGATTACAGGAGTGTGATGATTGTCCTGTTGAAACTAAACATCTGTGTCCCACAATTCTGGTGCATCACCTAAGAACTGTCCCACCTGGAAAGAGCACTCGGTGTGGATGATATGCCCAGGGCAAATTCTGGCTGAAAATAGCAAACTAAAGTTAGCCTGGCTGAGCAGGGCTGCTGTGTCTTGGGCTGGTTGGGAACATCCTGTCCAGAGGAAAGGATATTTAAGGAGAACGGAAGTAGTTCAAGTTCAGCTCAGCCCAGCAGAGGAAGAACATCCCAAAAGCAAAGTGTGGCTGGGGTCTGATCCAAGAAGAGGTTGTTGGGAAGGACAAACAGCCCAGAATAGCTACTGCCTGCTGACTTCATGAAGCTCTCTTCTCTAACCTTCCCCTATGGGTTTCAAACGCCGTTTTTCTCTGCATCTCTCCTCCTCTCCCCTTTCTTCTTTCTTTCTTTCTTTCTTTCTTTCTTTCTTTCTTTCTTTCTTTCTTTCTTTCTTTCTTTCTTTCTCTTTCTTTTCTTCTTCTTTTCTTCTTCTTCTTCTTCTTCTTCTTCTTCTTCTTCTTCTTCTTCTTCTTCTTCTTCTTCTTCTATTTGACACAGTCTTTTATGGTATAGCCCTGGCTGACCTGGAACTATTTAGTCCAGGCTGGCCTTGAACTTCGTGATCTACCCTCCTCAGCCTCTTGGGTGCCAGGATTGCAGACCATCATGCTGAGCTATACTCTGAAGTAAGCATTAGCCTTCTCATCCCAAAACTAGACTCGGTTTGACCAAGAGGAACCAGGCAGAGGTAGAAATTTAACCCAAGCATCTTCCTTCCATGTTGACAGGCACATGGTCAGTGCAAATAAATATATAAATTCACAAATACAGAAATTCAAATTTGTTGATGAAGACTGTTATTTATGTGATTATAAGGCTCGATCAGGTCTTTCTGTATAGCCCAGGCTGGGATTACACATGTGCAAGCTTGCCTTTCTATAAGGCTTTATTTTCTTAGACGGGGTCTTACTATGTAACCTTGGCTGACCTAGAACTCACTATATAGACCAGGCTAGCTTTGAACTCAGAGATCCACCTGCCTCGGCTTCCTAAATGCTATTACAGGTCCTTGACCCTGAACTGATCCTCCTGCCTCCACCTCCCGAGTGCTGCACCACCATGTTCATGCAGTGCTGAGGCATCGAATCTAGGGCTTCCTGCATGCTAGGTAAGCACTCAACTGAGCTTCATACCCAGCCTCTATAATAAAACTGCTTCACCATCACAATGAACTGTCCTTCACTCCTGCCACTGAGTCTGGGTGCAGACCAATGGCAGAGTGCTTGCCTAGCATGTGTGAGTCCCTGGCATTGATTGTGAATTCCCCAGCACTGAGCAAAAAAGAAAAAAGAAAACCCCGTGTGCTTTCCCTCTTGGGATGCAGAGGCAGACGGATCTCTGTGAGTTCGAGGCCAGCCTGGGCTACAGAATGAGGTCCAGGAAAGGTGCAAAGCTACACAGAGAAACCCTGTCTCAGAAAAAAAATATATATATATTGGGGAGGGGAGCTGGAGAGATGGTTCATTGGTTAAGATCACTATAGCAGGCTTTCTTGGACCGCCAGCCTTCAAGTCATGACATGGTGACTCATTAATTATGAATGCTCAGCCTTAGCTTAGGCTTGTTTCTAGCTAGCATTTTTTTTCTTTTTGGCTTTTTCCAAATGGGGTTTCTCTGTGTAGTTTTGGTGCCTGTCCTGGATCTTGCTCTGTAGACCAGGCTGGCCTCGAAGTCACAGAGATCTGCCTGGCTCTGCCTCCCAAGTGCTGGGATTAAAGGCATACGCCCCTCCCGCCCGGCCCTAGCTAGCATTTTTTAACTTAATCCACTTCTATTAATCTATGTGCTGCTGTTTACCTCATCTACTTACTGTCCATCCTGCTTTCCTGCTTCTTCTGTGTCCGACTGGCTGGCTACCCACCCCCACTGGCTGCCACTGCTCCCTTGCTGGGCCCTCAGTTCCCCTTTCTCTCTGCTCCACAGCCCCACCTATCCCTCCTCTGCCTAGCTATTGGCTGTTCAGCTCTTTATTAGACCAATCAGGTGCCTTAGGCAGACAGAGTAAAACAGCAACACATTCTTACATAGTTAAACAAATGCAACATCTTTACATAGTTAAACAATTATTCTGCAACACTAACAAGTGCCACACATCTTTGCAAAGTCATATTCCCTTCTACAACAAAGCAGCTGCTCTTCCAGAGGTCCTGAGTTCAATTCCCAGTAACCACATGGTGGCTCACAACCATCTAAAGTGGGATCCGATGCTCTCTTCTGGCATAAAGTTGTACATGCAGATAGATCACTTATATACATAAAATAAATAAATCTTTAAAAGAATATTTAATACAGCTATGCTGAAAGTCAGGTACTTTGTCTACACTCAGATTACAGTGGGAAGCTAGGATTCTGGGTTTATTTTCCCACTAGTCGGTGGCAGGCTTCCTACCTTCAGCCAGATAGAGACTAGGTGATCAGTTATCCAATTTTGGGACTTGAGTGTCCCAGGTTGCCACAGCTGGTAAATAGTGGCGTTGTAATTTGAATCTGCTTCTCTTTGGATCCAAAAGCCTGAGTGCAGGCTATCAATCACTCAGCCATAACAAAAGGATTAAGCCGACCGATCATTTCTTGGAAGCATGGTTGAGCAGAGCACTTTTGCTACATTTTATGTTCCTTTGCAAGAAATCTAAGTTGATTAAACAAAATAGTTTGGGCCATTGAGATAGCTTAGTGGCTAAAGACGCTTGTGGACAAGCCTGACAACCAGAGTTCAATCCCCAGAATCCGCAAACTTCTGCAAGTTGTCCTCTGGTTCCACATGCACTTGGTCCCTCCTCCACAGATTTTTACTCTTTTAAAAAAGGCTCTATGAGGCCTAGCTGAACCAGAGACTTTCAGGTCTCTATTTTTCCCTACTTGGCTTCTGTTCTGCAACTCTCTCTACAAACTGGTTCGGGGACTCCTTTTCCAGTAATCAACAGAGAAAAAAATGCCTCAGCCAATAGCAGCTCCAAGAACTATCTGGGCAGGCTCCTATTGGCTCAGCTGAGTCTCTCCTGTGCTCCAACCGGACTCCAGGGGGCTAGAAGAAGACTGGTGGAGGAGGGGTGGCTAGCTCTTAGGATTCTGTTCAGAAGGGAGGGGGCAACAGATTCTGGGCAGGCAAGAAAAACAAAGATTTGGTGTTTCACCTGGAGGCTCATGAATAACTGCCACCGTTCCCAAACACCGTGTTAAGAAGAAACCACCAGGGTCAAGATGGAGACCTGAGTACTGAACCTGCTAGTGTATGCTTGTCCAGCAGAGGGATCTGTGGAGTTCAAGCTCCCACCAGGAGCCCAGGAGCGCTGGCACCAAGGCCACTACGGGGAGGGGAGAGGACGGGGCGGGGCGGAAGAAGATGACAGTTCTCTACCCTCCTGTCTTTGTTTGCTTCTCTGTTAATGTCATAAAGACCAAGACCAAAAGTCACTTAGTGGGGGAGGTTTGTTTCAGTTTACAGCTCAGCTCACAGCCCGTCATCAGAAGGAAGTCCCTGGAGAAGTGCGGACTCCTCCATGGCTCACTCCACTTCCTTCCTACTGCCGCCCAGGGCTATCTGCCCAGGGGTGGCACCGCCCACAGTGAGCCGGGCCCTCCCACGTCCATCATTAATCAAGACAATGCCCCACAAACTTGCCTGCAGGCCAATCTAAAGGAGGCAGTTCCTCAATCGAGGTTCCTGTTCCCTGAAGACTCCAGTCTGTGCCAACTTGACAGGAGCCAACCAGTACAACCCCCTGGGGTGGTTTGAATGGGAACGGCCCCCATAGCATCCATATTAGTCCACAATTGGTGGGAGTGTTTGGAAAAGTTTAGGAGGTGTGTCACTGAGGGTGACACTGGCAGTGTGTACCTGTGCTTGTGGATCTGATGTGAGCTCTCAGCTACTTCTCCAGCGCCATGCCTGCCTGCTGCCATGCTCCCCGCCATGATGGCCATGGACTCTAATCCTGTGGAACCATGGGCCCCCAGTTAAATGCTTTCCTTTATAACTTGCCTTGGTCATGGTATTTTGTCATGACAATAGAGAAGTAACTAAAACCCCTCCCTTCCCATTTCCCTTTCTGAGCATGAACCCTGGACGTATCTGGGCTCAGAAGAATGTCAGAACCTTTATGGTGCTGGTCCTGTCTGAGTTAACTTCCACCAAGACAGCTGACTCCCACAAAGGAGCGAGAGTGATGCTGCTAGAGGTGGCTGGGGGTGTGGCTCTCAGTTTTTTAGAAAGCTTGCCTAACACAGAACCCCATTCCCCTTCCCTCACATTGTATAAACCAGTGCCATGGCACATCTGTAACGCCAGCACTCAGGAGGTGAGGGCTGAGGAATCACAAGTTCAAGGTCCTTCTTAGCTTCGTAGCAAGTTTGAGGCCACCCTGGGCTACATGAGCTCCTCATACAAACAGAACAAAACGTTTTTCCAGTCCTCCCCATCTATAAGCCGCACTGTGGGAAATTCCAAGCTCTGGTCTCTCTGTGCCAGCACAAGTGCCTTCTGAGCAATATCCGCCGGCCCATGTGAAGCCTAAAGACTGACAAGAAAGCCAGGGTACTCCGGACAGTGATGGCACACTCCTTTAATCCAACACTCGGGAGGCAGAGGCAGGTGGACCTCTGTGAGCTCCAGGCCAGCCTGGGCTACAGAGTGAGTTCCAGCAGGACAGGTTCCAAAGCTACACAGAGAAACCCTGTCTTGAAACCCGCCCCCCAGAAAAGAAAGAAAGAAAGAAAGAAAGAAAGAAAGAAAGAAAGAAAGAAAGAAAGAAAGGAAGGAAGGAAGGAAGGAAGGAAGGAAGGAAGGAAGGAAGGAAGGAAGCCAGGGAACATGGTCTCCGCAGTTATATACCCTAGGCTGGACCCCAGGACCTTGATGTCGGCACATAATATGGATCCGGGTGCTGGCCCAGAAGCCCCCATCACCCCTGGTGTCAGACAGCCTGGTGCCCGTGGTGTAGCTGGGAACAGGCACCGGAGACAATTGCCTCCCCTTCACAGGCCGTCTCCAAGAAACATGGAAAAGCAGCCCGTGGTGTCCTCCACAGCAGTGGGAGGCCCTACTGAGTGGACCACTCCCAGACTTCTCCTTAGAGCCTGCGAACTGGGGGAGACATCTAAGGGACTCCGAGGTGTTAGCTAGGGCTGTGTGATGAGATGCATTCTAAAAGGCTGTCTTTTCTGTGGCCAGTGGCAGACCCAAGGAGAGGATTGTTGTTGAAGGGGTCTAGCAATGTGCTTGAAGAACAGCAGCACAGGGCCACCAGGTCACAGGAATGCCCGTACCTATGACTGCACTGTGTGTGCTGACCTGGTTTCACACTTTGTCCACTAGGAGTTTCTACAATAAAGCCATGATATATTTCTGGGAGAAAAAGAGAGAAGGGGAGGGACCCACACTAAGACTGTTGGGCTATGGCTGTGGCTCAGTTGGTAGAGTGCTTGCCTAGCATGCATGAGGCCATGGGTTCAATCCCCAGTCCAAGGTGGAGGCAGGAGGATTAAGAATTCAAGGGGGTAGTGGCATACTCCTTTAGTCCCAGTACTCAGGAGGCACTGGCCAGCAGACCTCTGAGTTCAAGTTCAGCCTGGTTTACAGAGTAAGTTCTGGGACAGCTAGGGCTGCACAGAGAAATTATGTCTTAAAAAACAGAAAGAAAAAAAAAAGTATTCGAGGTTTGGAGTAGGGGTAGTGCTGTGGCCTGAGGGGGGATCCCCGGGAAGTGAGAGTTCCTACTGAAAATGCAGACCACCAAGGCACTGCTTTTTTCTCCGGTTCTGATCCACTCCTGTACCAGGGGTCTAATCAGGCTCCTGTCCGCCTCCCTCCTGAGTAGACACAGGCCCCATCTAAACAGCCTTCCCACAGCAGCTCCCCTCTCCAGCTGGCCAGGGAGTTCCAGACCAGTGTTGTTTCCCTGGGACATTGCCACAGAAGCTAAGTTGATTGGTACTGGGGCTGCCACAGTTGGCGTGGCTGGATCCGGGCCTGGCAGGGCTGGCATTGGAATGGGGTTTGGTGGTGTGATTATTGCCTGTGCCAGGAGGCCATTTCTCAAGCAGCAGCTTTTCTCCAATGCCAATCTGGGCTTTGCGCTGTCTGAGGCCATGAAGCTCTTCTTCCTCTTCACTGTGAGGCTCTGTGAGGTCACCAAGCTGTCCCTGCTGCCTCCACTCTGACAGTCCCGGAGCTGGAGTGTGCTAAACTTTGCCATTAAACACAATGCCCCCCAACACACACACACACACACACACACACACACACACACACAACTCAAGGTTGGGCTGGAAAAATGGCTCAGAGGTTAAGAGCACTGGCTGCTCTTTCAGAAGACAGGGGGTCCCCTTTCCATTGCCCACACAGCAACTCACAACTGTCTGTAACCCCAGTTGTAGGGTTGAATGCCTTTTTCTGGCCTCCTTGGGCACCAGGAACACACATACACATAAAATGTTTTTAATTAACTAATTTTTTAAAAGTTTTTCCTCGGGTTGGGGATTTAGCTCAGTGGTAGAGCGCCTGCCTAGCAAGCGCAAGGCCCTGGTTCAGTCTTCAGCTCTGGGGGGAAAAAAAAAGGTTTTTCCTCTCCACATACCCCTGGTTATCCTGGAGCTACCTCTGTAGAGCCAGCTGGTCTTGAACTCAGAGATCTTCCTTTCTCTGCCTCCCCAATGCTGGGGTTAAAGGTATATGAGCCACCACACTTGGTTAAAAATATTTCAAGGTCAACTTTCATTACTGATTGTGTTCCAAGCCAGCCTGAGTTACCTTGTCTCCAAAGAAAAGAGAGACTATGGAATAAACTCTTGCAAGGCTCTTGTCTCAGTTGGTTGAAGAATTAGAAATCAACACCAAACAGGACCTGGTGGCACAGGCCTGCAATCCCAGCTACATGGAGGGCTGAGGCAAGAGGTTCACAAATTCAGTCTTCCTGGGCAATTTAGTGAGATCCTGTCTTAAAGTTTGAAGGGGCTGGTGAAACGGACGATAAACCGCACTGGTTACCACGTGGGAAGGTCACAGTCACCACAGAACCCAGTGCCCAGTATTAGTTTCAGAGCTTTATTGGTGGGGGGGGAGACAAGAGAACCAGGCCTGGGGAGGAAAGCATGCAGACAGAGGGAAGATGGTGGGGGGAGAGAGCGCAGAACAGAACGGGAGGGAGGGAGGAAGGGAGGGAGGGAGCAGAGAGAGAGACAGGGCGAGGTCTGAGTCAGGGCTCTTTAAGGCGCAGGTGGGTTTACAGAGCCACGCCAAGCATGTGCAGATTGTGTGACCACGCCCCATGTATGTGATCACCAGCGCACACGTGCGCAAGACCCTTTGCTTAACTCCTGAACTGCGCATGTGCGGTCATGCAACTGGAGTGAGCGCAGAATTCTAACAGGTGGGGGTGGAGAGAAGACTGGGTTTGAGTGTGGTGACTTTTATTCTAGTACTGTGTGAGCAGAGGCAGGCAGATCTCCGCGAGTTCCGGGCCAGCCTGGGCTATCTAGTGAGACCCTGTCTCAAAAAACACAACAACAAACAAACAAAGAACAGCCAGTGGGTGAGAGGCTCAGTGGGCAAAGGTCTTGTTTTCTCGCTTTGCAAGCCTGATAGCTTGAGGTTGAGCCCCAGAACCCACAAAGAAGACGGATGGAAAGAGCAGACCCCATGAGGGTGTCCTTCTGATTCTCCCTCCTGAACACACTCATTTACACAATAAATAGAGATTTTATCTATCTATCTATCTATTTATTTATTTATTTATTTATTCATTCATTCATTCATTCACTTTTGTTTTTTGAGACAGGCCTTCTCTGTGTAGCAGCTCTGGCTGTTAATATTCTGACCTGCCCGTTGGCGACACCCTGCGTCCTGACATAAAAGCCTCATTTTAAGGAAATTCTTCTCTGCCATGAAGTGTGCACCCTCCACTCCCCCCATTTCTCTCTTCCTCTCCTTTCTGTCTTTCTGTCTCTTTATCTCTCTATTATAATAAACTCTTTCCTCAAGGATGCAGTTCCTGGGTTGTGAATGAATGGTCACCACCAACACCATACCCCCATGACGTGTGGTCCCCCACCCCCTGCATCTGCCCAGCACGCCAGCATGTTTCCCTGCACTCGAGGGATACCCTGGGGGTCTCCCAAACAATATAACACTGGCTGTCCTAGAACTCACTTTGTAGACCAGGCTGGCCTCGATCTCACAGAGATCTGACTGCCTCTGGAGTGCTGGGATTAAAGGCGTGTGCCACTATGCCCAGCAAGATTTTATTTTTTAACATGTGTGTGTGTGTGTCTGCAGGGCAGGCATATGGACCTGAGTGCAAGTGCCCTCAGAGGCCAAAAGAGGGTGTTGATCTTCTGGAGCCAGAATAACAGACATATTGTGAGTCACCTGAGGTGGGTCCTGGGAACTGAACACTTTTTTTTTTTTTTTTTTTTGAGACACTGTTTCTCTGTGTAGCCCTGCCTGACTGTCCTGGAACTTGTTATGCCCAGATTGCGAGGACCCCCAAAAGTCCACCACGGAGACTGAATCCCATATGTAAAAGCAAAGAGCCTTTATTTTCAAGCTCTGAGCTTGGTCTCTCTGTCTGTCTGACGCAGCGGTGAGAGCAGAGAGCCCTGAGCTCGGTGGGGGTGGTTTTTATCATAGCAGATGTTGGGGTGAGGGGACCTCCAGGGCTCAGGACCCTGATTGGCTGACATTTGTCTAGGGGTATCTGTAAAACAGAAATAGGTGTGCACTAGACTCAGGGACATCTGGCCACCTTATCTAACCTTATCTAATGGTTGGAATGTTTGGGATGCTAGGTACTTCCCCTTAGATGCTGGCCCTCCCTGGGTGGGGTCAGTTTATGGCTTTTCCTGGGACTGGGTGTTGCCTGCCAGTAAGCCTGTCATGGCAGCTGTGTGGTCTAACTGTTTTGGTCCCCCACAGAACTCACTCTGTAGATCAAACTAGCCTTGAACTCAGAGACCTGCCTGCCTCTGCCTCCTAAGTGCTGGGATTAAAGGTTTATGCCACTATCATCCAGGTATTTTTGTTATGTCTTAAAAAAATCTCTCTCTCTCTCTCTCTCTGTGTGTGTGTGTGTGTGTGTGTGTGTGTGTGTGTGTGTGTGTAGAAACTTGAAGAAGTTAGCTGGTCACTTCTCCTAGAGCTGGAGTTACAGACAGTTGTGAGCTGCCATGTACCGAACCCCAGTCCTTGGAAGAGCAGTAAGTGCTCTTCACCACTGAGCCATCTCTCCAGTGCCATCCCATAAACGAAACATAAAGAACAACAACAATGGGCCACTGAGATGGCTCAGCAGGTAAAGGCGCTTGCCACCAAGCCTGAC
>CABHPH010144523.1:0-62453 GCA_902168325.1 Peromyscus nudipes
CGCTGGTTGATCTGCTTGGCCAGAAACATATTTGCCTTTGTATATTTTAAATTATCAGGGTCGGGGGGGCATTTGAACATGGTTACATGGAGGATACTGTGTTGTTTCTGGGGTGCGTGGGGCACAGCTATCTAAGACCAGCTTATCTCTCCCTCTTTCAGGACCTCTTGAACAGCCTCTGCACCTGTGTGTTCCTCATAGGGGCCATAGTCTTTGCTGTGAAGTCTAAAACAGAATTCACATTGACCTACATTACCATTCTGGTGAGGTGTTTCTGCTGAGCTGTGGGTTTCCTAAATCACTGTCACAAAAATCCTGGGATCATGGGCTAGGTTGATGCTGAGTCTATAGAATGCTGGTCTAGCCTGATCTATGACACTGCAAAAACTTACTGTAGTACCTCATGCCTACCTACAATGTTGGCACTCAGGAGGTAGAGGCAGGGGATCCAAAGTCCAAAGCTATTCTTGGCACAATAGTAGTAAGTTCAAAACCAGCCTGGGGTACATTAGACCCTGTCTCAAACAAACAAATAAAGCTTGGGTCAAAGCAAATTTAAGTAGTTGGTAAATGTTTCTAATGCAGAAGACACCTTTTTAAACATGGTGTCTAAGAAGGCAGCCAAGTCACCTGTGACTCTCATGTATGTCAAAAGAAAGGAAAAAGAAAGATGATGGGGACACTGGGCATGAAACCAGGGAGGGTTACTGAAGGAGGGTCTAGGATTGAGATGTTTTGGGGTACACTGTGCATCACCTCAGATGAGAGACCAAGAATGGAATCTGTGCCTGCCTTCTAGGTGGATAGTCAAAATAATGAAGATTCACTTGTTTCCCTAGATTCTTGTGGCAGTTGCCGCATTTTTTGCTCTCGTCGATCTCTGTCTTCAAAGGAAACACTTCAAACACAAGAAGCTCCGAAAGCTCCATCTGCTTGCTCCAGACAAGGACGGCAAGATGCCAGACCCGAACCTCAAATTACTGCTGGAGCAGAAAGAAGAAGAGGAGGCAAAGCAAAGGGAGAAGGAGGAGAAGGAGAGGAAGGAGAGAGAGGCAAAGCTGAAAGCAAAGGAGAAGAAGAAGCAGGCAAAGGCAAAAAAAGGCAAGAAAAAGAAGTGACTGGTCGGCGACACCCACGGTCAGGAATGGCAGCCAGCTTTGCAGTCAGGCCTTTCTACACCCTTCCCTTTTCGGCTTTCTAGCCTACTTTTCTTTTCCATCAATAAACACCTCTTGGAAAGAAAATTTCTCTTTAAACGGATTTTGTACTAAAAGTTGGACAACATTTGTCCAGTGCTCTTCATCCCACAGAAACTCCTGGAAATTTCGGTGCTAAGGGAAAGGCCCCAGAGGGGTCACAACCCACAGGTTGAGAACACCTGCACTAGAGGTTCTACTCACCCTGAAAGGGAGTCATCCTCCTGAGGGAAGAGTAAAGACTCCAACAGACATCCAAGGAAGGCAATGTGTAAGTAGAAGCCTGGAGTCCTAAGAGTGAAACGGAGAAAGGAACTAACAGTGTTCTTTGGAGTGCACAGCAGACTTTCTCACACTTTCTCATCTCAGGCGTGCATAACACAGGAGTGAGTTCCAGGTCCTTGTCTCAGGAACTCAAAAAGGGAAATCCACAGGCCAAGGCTGAGTTTTGAAGAGGCATTTTCTTTATAGAAAGAAAGCTCGGGGACGAGAGAGATGGCTCTGTGTTTAAAGCATCCTGCACTTAGAGAAGACCCCAAGAAAGTTGGCTGACAACTGTAACAACCTGTAACCACAGCTTCACAATCCAAATGCCTCTTCAGTCCCCCACATGCAACTACTCTCACATGCACATACCCCACACAGAAATACATTCACACACACAGTAAGCCTTTAACAAAACATAAAAGAGAAACCTTAAAGATAAAAATTAAAGATTTGTAGTAGAGGGTCTGGGGAGATGGTTCATTGGTTAAGAGGACTGGCTGCTTTTCCTGGGAACCCATGTTCACTTCCCAGCCCTCCCATGGTGCCTCACAAACATCTGGGACTCCAGTTCCAGGTGATCTGACACCCTTTTCTGATGTCCATAGTCATGACACACATATGTGGCATACATACATACATACATGTAAGCAGAATGCCCATACATATGAAAATATTTTAAAAATATTTCTTAAAATTTATGATAGAAAGTAGCACTCCAGAAAGAAGACAAAACTCCTGAGAGAAACGCAAGGTAGAGGGAAAGACTGTTTGTCTAGCAGCTTTTTATAGGACTTACAGCAGAAAGTAGCCAAAGACAGAAGTAGTTTCCATTGTGATTGGATAGCATATTCAGCATATCACAAGAGGGCCGTCACCATGCAAGTAGCCATGGAGCAACCAGGCAGGTAACCCCATGCCATATATGCACTGCTTGCCAGCTAGGGAAGTCATACCACACGAAGCTTGTGCGTTATGTGATATTTTGATGGCATCCTAACAATAAAGCTTGCTTTGAGTCAGAGGGCAGAGCTAGCTAACCAAAACTAACCATAGAGGCTTGGAGGACAGATAGGAAACAGGAAGTAGTAAGGAGGGGCTGAGAGAGGTTCTCAGCCCTTTTGGATGGAAGAATGGAAAAGATAGGAGGTGACTGGTGGCTTCTCTGAAGCTTCTCTGATCATTCAGGTTCTTATCCCAATATATGACTCCCAAATTTTTATTGTTAAAACAATTAGATAAACACATCACTTGGCATCCAACTTGGGGCACAAAATCAGGAGATAGCTGCTGGCCCCTGGCTTTTCGGCCAACAGGAGCTGCATCAGCTAGAGCCACAACTGTGCCTCTGACTGGCTGCTCCTTCCTTGCCCCAAGCCCTCTGAGTGAGCCTGGAATTTTCCTGTTGCAGTCTCCCTACTACAGCCTTCAGCTGCTGCCACAGAACCCAAACTCCAGAGGTGCCTGGGCTCCAAACAGAGTTAGCTACCCACAACTGGCTGGCTCTGCCTTCAGGCAGCTCCCACCACATGCGCTTCTTCCACAAGTCATCCTATGTCTGCTTTTCAGACAGCTGGCTCCTTCTCCCTGTGGGTTGCAGACTTCCCCTGTCGCCCTCCTCGGGTTGCTGCCACAACAGGTTAGTGTCCTCAACACGAGCTCAGGCTTCTATTGTTGCAACCAGGACAAACACTCAGCTCACAGCTACAGGTGAGCAGTTGCAGCAGCCCTCAGCAAGGCTCTGCAACAACCGTGTTCTCTGCTCAACTGTGCTATGCAGTGACAGTCAGCCTCATACTTCACTATCTTCGTCAGCAGATCTGGTGAGACAACTGGGAATTCTTAAAGAGGGGAATTAGATATAAAAGAAAAAAAGGAGAATAAAAAAAAGGCCAGGCAGTGGTGGTGCGTGCCTTTAATCCCAGCACTTGGGAGGCAGAGGCAGGCAGATCTCTGTGAGTTTGAGGCCAGCCTGGGCTACAGAGTAAGTTCCAGGAAAGGTACCAAAGCTACACAGAGAAACTCTGTCTTGAAAAACCAAAAAACAAAAAACAAAAAAAGAGGGGGGGTGTTCCCCACATAAAAAATGGGAAATAATATTATGATGCATGGATTTAGGTCTCTGTATAGTTCCACAATAGATGTTTTGAAATAAAACAATTAAATGAAGGGATAATCAATTTAGCTGAGATTGAGGTAATGTCAATTATAATCATTATCATTTTGGTAACTCTTGTTTTATCCCTTAAAAACTTGTTTGATATGGGTGCAAAATATGAAAAATGGACTGATAAGATAAAATCCTTAGAAAGGCAGACTGATGAAACTAAGAAAAATATTCACAGACAGAGGAGTTTAAAGCAGAAGTTACCACACCATTGCATTATGAAACTGAAGAGGAGAGGCCCAATGTCATTAGAAAACCAACATTAATTTATCCAATTACCACTCAAGAATGACCACCAGATGATAGACATCTCCAAGGCTATTCAGAAGTTAACTAGGATCCTATAGAAATATTAGATTTGAAGAGATTTAAGGAAGCAACAGTTTTATATGGTATGCATTCACTTTTTGTGAAGCAGATGTTAAATTCATGGGCCACTCTGAACAGAATTATTCCACAAGACTGGAAAGATTTAGTTAGAGCAGTATTAGAAGCTGGTCCTCAGTTACAGTGGAGAACCTGGTAGAAAGATGAAGCTAGGGTCATCAAACAATGAGGTAGGGATAGAGGTTATGAGATTTCCCAAGATCAAATCTTCAGTGAGGACCATTATGATGATGTGCAAAGACAGATTACATTTGATGATCACACCTTGGCCCTATGCCATACAGCAGCTTTAAATGCTTGAGACAAGACTGAAGAATCAGGAAAGAGGACTTAGCCATTTACTAATGTTACACAAGACCCAAAGAAGCTTTCACTGACTTTTTACAAAGATTGACTTCAGCTGTAAATAGAATGATATCAGATCCAGAAGTTATACAAATATTAATTGAATCTTTGGTTTTTGAAAATGCTAATGTAAAAGGGTGACCAGGCCTTTAAAGGCAACATCTGCACCCACAGACGAATGGATTAAAAATACAGCTGATGTTAGATCTCACCCTTATGATGATACTTGGATAGGGGAAGTGACTTCTAAAAATTTTAAGAAAAGTCAAAAGGTTGGATGTTTTAATTGTGGTAAACCAGGTCAACTAAAAAGCAATTGTAGACAAGGCATTCCTAGGAACAATTTTTTTTTTTTTTAGAGAGAATCCAAACAGAAGGCCCCAGCTTTCTGGAATATGCAGAAGGTGTGGCAAAGGCCAACACTGGACTAATGAATACAGATCAACATGGAATAGGCAAGGTAACCTTTTGCTGTTGGGAAATACCATGGGGGGGCCTCTTGCAGGCCCCCATGTCAAATTTGGTTCAATCATTCCCTGTCAGCATTGGGGAAACTCCTCCACAGTGCAATTAAAAGACTTAATACGTGTTATGAAAAACCATACTGCTCTGAATGAAAGAAGAGCTTTAGAAGATAAAACAAAAATTTCAGGAGAAACCATAAAGCAAATATTTTGGCAAACTTCCATAAATGGTCAAAGACCAAAGTTAAAAATAAAAATGAAATTGAGAGAATGGTAGACATGGGGGCAGATATAACAATAATTGCACCAAAATCTTGCCATCAATATTGGCCTTTTCAGGAGGTAAATGTTCAGCTTTTAGGGACTGGAACTTTATTTCAGGCAAAACAAACTGCAAGATGGGGCAAATGTATAGGGCTGGAAGGACAGAGAAGAAAATGAAAGCCATGTGTGGCTAACATAGAAATGAATTTATGGGAACATGATTTGTTACAACAATGGAATACCCAGATTCCAATGCTCCAATTACATTCCTCCAGTCTCAAAAACAAACCATAAGCAATTTATGCTTCTGAGAAAAATATTAAAAGGTATCATAAAGAATAGTCACTGACCATTCAGGTTGTACATAAAGAGGGCACAAGAGTTGCCGATCTTTCAAAGGTACCTACAGCCCTACCTTTAAAATGGTTGACTGACAAAACTGTCTGGATGAAACAATGGTCTTTGACATCAGAAAAATTACAGAGATTAGAACAGCTGGTACAGGAGCAGCTAAATGCTCAACATATTAAAGAATCAACCAGTCCTTGGAATCCTCCTATTGGAGTCAAGCTCTGACCTGTTGAAGGGCTCTTGGGGGAGGAGAGAAGAATGAGAAAGTATTAAACAGAAATATAGAGACAACAAGAAAGACAGAGACACAGTATAGCTTCCAGAGAGCCCTGGGTCAATACTCAACCACCCAGAGTTTTATTTTAATGGGCTTTTTATACACACCAAGGGGAGAGGCAAAAGACCTCCCCCTTTCAAGGTCAAAGCACAATGTACAGCCAAGTGTAGACTCTTCAAAACACCTGGTAACCACACCCCTGGCCAAATTATCCCATTATGCAGCACTGCTGGGTAAAGCAAGTTTAGATCCTCTAACCTTGAGGAAGGCCTTACTAGGGAGCCTCTGTGGGCCCCCATATTCTTCAGTATTTGTCATTAAAAAGAAATCTTTTTAATGGAAATGGAGAATGGTAAAATACCTAAGAGATATTAATATGGTGATTCAGCCAATGAGCTCTTTACAGTCTGGAATTCCCTTGTCTTCTCTATTACCTAAAGGATGGTCTATTATACTGATTGATTTAGAAGACTGCTTTATTACTATACCTTTGGAAAAACAGAATAGAGAAAAATTTGCCTTCGCAGTGCCTACTTGTAATAAATTCTAGCCTCTTCAAAGGTATCAGTGAAAAGTTCATCCACAAGAGATATTAAATAGCAATACCTTGTGTTACTATTTTGTACAACAGTCATTGGGAATAATTTGTAATCAGTTCCCTCAATCTAAAATTTACCATTACATGGATGGTGTCTTACTAGCTGATTCAGATGCAGATATCTTAGAGAAAATGTTTAAAGAAATAAAGAAAATTTTGCCTTGTTGGGGATTACAAATTATTCCTGAAAAAAAATACAAAGAGGAGAGTCTATTAATTACCTAGGATATAAGATAGGTTTACAAAAAAATTCAACCACAGAAAGTACACATCAGGAGAGATCAATTACAAATGCTTAATGATTTTCAAAAATTGCTGAGAGATAGTAACTGGCTATGACCCACTATTGGATTAACAACTCAAGAACTAAGTTATTTATTTCAAACATTACAAGATAATAAGGACTTAAATAGTCCAAGAAAATTATCAGCTGAGGCTGAGAGAGAATTGGTTTTGGTAGAAAAGAAATTATAGGATGCACATGTAGATTGTCTGAAACTGTTGGACCCCAAAGTTTAGGGTCCTGAATGGACGCCCCAAGAACCCAGACTTCAGTCCAGTTGATGCAATAGCAAGAGGTTTTTATTATAGCTGTATACAGTTGGGCAAACTCTGCTCAAAGAGCAAGAGTCGTACCACACCATAGTTCATAGGTGCTTTTAAAGGAAAAACCCACAAAAAGTCACAAGATTACAATTCCCATACAATCACAGAGTGATCACAGAGTGGGTACAGTGGGTACAGTTACGTCAACCTCAAGGGGGGTCTGGGGGGGGAGTGGAGCTTACACAAAGGTCACAGTGGTCCTTCCTGGAACATTTGCAAACTATCCCAGTCACAGTTGAGCACATCTCTTAACAGAAATCTCTTTACATTGTTCTATTGTTGTAGGGGAGTTTAAATAATAGCTGAGTCAGGTTGCCCTGGGAACTAGATTTTTAGTTTCTCATTTCCTGGTGTTTGAAGTTTCTCATTTCCTGAGGCTTGAGGGTGTAAGCCTGAAGGGTTAGGGTCTTTCAAAACCTCAGCTTGATTGTATTCTGATTATTTTACCTTCAACACATTCTCCTACTGGGATTCTAATGCAGAGAGAAGATAATAACATATAATGGATATTTTTACCACAGAGAGTGAAAAGTTAAAGACCTATGTAGAAAAGGTGTCTGAATTGATTCTGAAGGGAAAATGAAGACCTCATCAATTAGCAAGCATAGACCCAGCAGAAATTGTGGTTCCTTTTACTAATGCTGAAATTTCCTCATTATGGACAGAAAATGAACATTGGCAAAGAGTTTTCAGTAATTTGGGGGGAGAGATTAGCAGCAAATATCCCAAAAGCAAGAGACTTCAGTTTATAAAGAGAACTGATTGAATCCTTTCTCACACTGTATGGAGGAACACCAATTTCTGGAGCTCCTACATTCTATATTGATGCAAACAAATCAGGAAAAGCAGGTTATCAGTCAGGAAATTTAAATAAAATGACTCAAAGCCCTTATAATTCTGTTCAAAAGTCAAAATTATATGCTATTCTCATGTATTATTAGATTTTACAGAAACTCTTAACATAGTTACTGACTCTCAGAATGCAAAAAGAGTTGTTTTACACATTTATCCTGCTGAACTTATTCCAGATGATTCAGAATTAACTTTGGTATTTATTCAATTACAAGAAATAATCAGAAATAGAAATCATCACTTGTATATAACACATATCTGATCCCATAGGGTTCCACCAGGCCCTCAATCACAAGGTAATGATGAAATAGATCAACTATTGGTTAGAAATGTACTAGAAGCCTCAGAATTTCATAAGAAACTCCATGATAATAACCAAGGTTTGAAGAACGATTCTTCTATCACTTGGCAACAAGCCAAGCAAATTATAAGGAAATGTCCTACTTGTTCTCTGTATAACCAAACTCCACTACCTGCAAGAAGTAACCCAAAAGGTAACCAAAGGAATGAAATTTGGCAAATGGATGTGTTTCATTTTGCAGAGTTTGGAAAATTAAAATATGTACTCCATACCATAGATACATATTCATGATTTTCTTTTTCTTTTTTTTTCTTTTTTCTTTTTTTTTTCTTTCTTTTTTTTTGTTTTTTGTTTTTCAAGGACAGGGTTTCTCTGTGTAGCTTTGCGCCTTTCCTAGAACTCACTTGGTAGCCCAGGCTGGCCTCGAACTCACAGAGATCCGCCTGGCTCTGCCTCCCGAGTGCTGGGATTAAAGGTGTGCGCCACCACCGCCCGGCATATTCATGATTTTCAATGGACAACTGCTTTGAGTTCTGAAAAGGTTTATTCTTTAATTACACATTTATTAGAAGTTATGGTCATCATGGGGATACCTGTACAGATTAAGACTGACAATGTTCCAGCATGTGTCTCTAGCATATTGCAACATAAAGCACATTACAGGAATACCACAAAATCCTACAGGGCAAGCAGATATAGAAAGAAATATAATCTAATTTACACTCTAAAAGATCTAATCACACTCTAAAAGATATGCTTAAAAGCGAGCCCACCAGCACCAATTGGACTAAGAGGTGTCTTTGTCCTCATAGCTGAACACCCAACCTCTAGGCTTTGGGCCCAGGGACACAACCCTGGCCCCCACACCACCACCCATTGCAGTCCCAGTTTCAGGCCCATAGACAGGCCTCCTGAAAACGGTCTGACTACCACCATCTCTCACCAGACCTGTAACCCACAAGCCCCACCCCTCCCAAATTCACCCACCCTCCAAGACTGCAGCAACTCCCTGAGACAGAGCCCACCAGCACTGATTGGACTAAGAGCTGCTTCCTGAGAAAAAGAGTCCATCAGCACCAATTAGACCAAGAGCCCTGATTAGACCAAGAGCTCTCATTGGAACAAGAGTATCGATTGGACCAAGAAAGGCTCCTTCAGACACAGAAACCACTTGCACCGAGTGGAGAAAGAGATGAGTAGATGCCAGTGTAAAAATGCAGTCAACAACATAAAGACTAATATTGTTCCATCAGAATCTAGTGGTTCTACATCAGCAAGACCTGAACATCCCAATGCAGAAGAAACAAAAGAAATAGACCTTAAAATTACTTTAAGAAGATTAGATAGAGACCTTTAAAGAGGAAATGAAAATTGCCTTAAAGAAATTGAGAAAAAGACAAACAAAAAATTGGAAGAAATCAATAAATCCCTTAAAGAAAGCCAAGCAAAACCAATTAAACAGGTGAAGGAAACAGTTCAAGATTTGAAAACTGAAGTAGAGACAATAAGAAAGACACAAACTGAGGGAATGCTGGAAATAAAAAATCTGAGTAAAGAAACAGCAACTACAGATGCAAACATAACCAACAGAATGCAAGAGATGGAAGAGAGAATCTCTGACATTGAAGATATGATAGAGGAAATAGATTCATCAGTCAAAGAAAATAGTAAAGCCAACAAAACATCCAGGAAATTTGGGACACCATGAAAAGACCAAATCTAAGAATAATAGGAATAGAAGAAGGAGAATAATACCAACTCAAAGGCACAGAAAATATATTCAACAAAATCATAGACGAGAACTTTCCCATCCTAAAGAAGGAAATGCCTATAAAGATACAAGAAACTTACAGAACACCAAATAGACTGGATAAAAAAATCCCCTTACCACATAATAATTAAATTACTAAACATATAGAATAAAGAAAAATATTTAGAGCTGCAAAGGAAAAAGGCCAAGTAACATATAAAGGCAGACCCATAAGAATAACATCTGACTTCTCAATGGAGACTCTAAAAGCCAGAAGGTCTTGGACAGATATTATGCAGACACTAAGAGACCATGGATGCCAACCCAGATTATTATACTCAGCAAAACTCTCAATCACCATAGTTGGAGTAAACAAAATATTCCATGATAAAACCAGATTTAAACAATATCTTTCCACAAACCCAGCCCTACAGAAAGCACTAGTAGGAAAAATCCAACCTAAGGAAGTTAGATACACCCATGAAAACACAGGCAAAAGAGAATCCCACACCAACAAATACCAAAGAACGGAAACATACAACACTACTGCCAAAAAAAATAACAGGAATTAACAATCTATTAATGTCAATAGTCTCAATTTACCTATAAAAAGACACAGGCTAACAGAATGGATACAAAAACTAGATCTATCCTGCTGCATACAAGAAATACATCTCAACTTCAAAGACAGACACTATCTCAGAATAAAAACACTTTTCAATCAAATGGACTTAAGAAGCAAGCTGGAGTAGCTATCCTAATATCTAATAAAATAGACTTCAAACTAAAATCAATTGAAAGAAATCAGAAAGGACATTGCATGCTTATAACAGGGGAAATCCATCAAGATGAAGTCTCAATTCCGAATATTTATGCCCCAAATACAGGAGCACCCACATATGTAAAAGAAACATTATTAAAGCTTAAATTGCACATCAAACCTGATACACTAGTAGTGGGAGACTTCAACACCCCATTCTCACCAATGGACAGATCTGCCAGACAGAAACTTGACAGAAAAATAAGGGAAATAACAGACATTATGACTCAAATGGACTTAATAGACATCTACAGAATATTCCACCCTAACACAAAAGAATATACCTTCTCTTCAGCACCTCATGGAACTTTCTCTAAAATCGACCACAGGCTCAGTCACAAAGCAAATCTTAACAGACACAAAAAAATTGGAATAATCTCCTGTATCTTATCAGACCACCATGGCTTAATATTAGATGTCAACAACAACAAAAATTACAGAAAGCCTACAACCTCATGGAAACTGAATAATGCCCAACTGAATCACCAATAAGTCAAGGAAGAAATAAAGAAATTAAAGATTTCCTAGAATTCAATGAAAATGAATGTACAACATACTCAAACTTATGAGACACTAAGAAAGCCATGCTAGAGGAAAATTCATAGCACTAAAAGTCCACATAAAGAAGATGGAGAAATCTCACATTAGTGGCTTAACATCACAACTGAAAGCTCCAGAACAAAAAGAAGTAAACTCACCCAGAAGGAATATATGAAAAGAAATAATAAAATTGAGGGTTGAAATCAATAAAATAGAAGCAAAGAGAACAATACAAAGAATCAATAAAACAAAGAATTGGTTTTTTGAGAAAATCAACAAGATAGACAAGCCCTTATCCAAACTAACTGAGAGACAGAGAGAGAGAGAGAGAGAGAGAGAGAGAGAGAGAGAGAGAGAATCCAAATTAACAAAATCAGAAATGATAAGGGAGACATAACAACAGACAATGAGAAAATCCAGAGATTCATCAGGTCATTGTAGTGGGTAGCTGTTCCAGCTTTGACCGGGAAGTACTACCCCCAGTGAGGTTTCTGGTAACTGTCACACCTACCTATGGCCTGCCCCTGAGGCGGGGCCAAGATGGGAGCCCTTAAGACCTGAGATTTGGATGTGCCAGCTCTCTTGGTTCCTGGTAATCCTGGATGTTGGATGGTAGACTGAGTAGAGTTCTCCAGAGAACACCACTGGACTGTACTTCACCTCTCCTGGACCCTATAACCTATCCCTTTACTTGTTGTAAGTAAAACCCCCAAATAAACCTCCCTTTTAATTACATGGAGTTACCTTGTTATTTCCACCAATATCTGATGCTCATGTGAGGCAAACTCCAAAGGCCTGGGTAGCTTCTACCCTCAGCCTCCTCTGTGGCTGCTGTGGTATGCTTTCCACACTTACCACACTTCCCTGTCTCTTCTTCCCTATCTCTTTTAAAATTCTTGCCCTTCTTCAAGAGGTAGCTATCCAATTTCTAGGTATTGGAACCCTGTCTCAGATAAAACAGAGTTTGAGATGGGTTGAATGCATAGGGCCAGAAGGACAGAGAGGAAGGTTAAAACCATATGCAGCAAATGTAGCAGTAAATCTTTGGGATCAAGATCTGTTACAACAGTGGAAAACCCATATTAAAATTCCTACACTCTCAAAAAAGGAATACAGGCCAATGCATGTTTCTAGGAACAATATATAACACTCTATAAAAAACAGTCACCATCCATTCAGGATGTACATAAACAGACCACAACTGCTGTTGAACTCTCAGAAGTACCAACTGCCTTACCTTCAAAATGGCTAACTAATAAACCTGTCTGGGTTGGACAATGGCCTTTGACAAAAGAGAAGCTACAAGCTTTAGAACAGCTGGTTCAAGAGCAGTTAAATGCTCAACACATCTACCAGCCCTTAGAATTCTCCTGTATTTGTTATTTTTAAAAAGTCTGGTAATTGGAGAATGCTAACAGATCTGAGAGCTATTAATAAAGTAATTCAGCTGATGGGCTCCCTACAAACTGTGATGCCCTTGCCCTCTCTGCTACCCAAAGAATGGCCTATAATAGTTATTGACTTAAAAGACTGTTTCTTTACCATACTCTTACAAGAAAATGATAGAGAAAAATTTGCCTTCACAGTACTTAATTATAACAATTCCTAGCCAGTCAAGAGATATCAATGGAAATTCCTCCCACAGGAAATGTTAAACAGCCCTACATTGGGCCAATACTTTGTGCAGAAACCATTGGAGATAATTCGTGTAAAGTTCCACAATCCATAATTTATCACTACATGGATGATATCCTATTAGCTGATCCAAAGTTAGACACATTAGAAAGCATTTTTAAAGAAGTAAAAAAGCTTTGCCTCACTGGGGACTGCAAATTGCTCCTGAAAAAAATAGAAAGAGGAGATTCTATTAATTACTTAGGATATAAGATAGAGCTACAAAAAATTAGACCCCAAAAGGTACAACTAAGGAGAGATCAATTGAAGACTCCTAATGATTTTACAAAAGTTGTGAGAAGCATTTCCAACTTACTGCATCTCGTGGGAATACCCAAAGATGCACTACAAAAATTGGCTAATACTCTAAAAAGAGGGCAAAGAATTAAATAGTCCAAGAAAGTTATCAGCCGAAGCTGAGAGGGAATTGGCTCTAGTAGAAAAGACAATTCAAGAAGCACATGTTGATTGTGTGAATCCAGAACTTAAATGCATTCTTGTCATATACCCCTCCAGATATTCCCCCACAGGTATTTTGATGCAGAGGAAAGATATTATATTGGAATGGATATTTCTATCATGTAAACCAAATAAGAAGTTAAAGACTTATATAGAAAAGATCTCTGATTTGATTCAAAAAGGTAAATTAAGACTTCACCAGCTGACAGGAATGGACCCAGCAGAAATTGTAGTACCTTTAACTAATGAGGAAATGTCATCACTATGGAAATATAATGAATACTGGCAGAGAACCTGCAGTAACTTTTTGGGAGAGATTAACAACCATTATCCCAAAAGCAAGAGAATAGAATTCATAAAGATGACTGAATGGGTCCTTCATCACATTGTATGACAAAAGCCAATTTCTGGAGTCCTCACATTCCATACTAATGCAAATAAATCAGGAAAAGCAGGATACAAATCAGGAGACTTAAGTAAAGTGGTTCAAAGTCCATACAACTCTGTACAAAAGGCAGAACTGTATGCCATTTTTATGGTACATACTGATGGACTTCACAGACCCCCTCAATATAGTCACTGACTCTCAATATGCAGAGAGAGTTGTTTTACATATTGAAACTGCTGAATTTATTCCTGATAATACATAATTAACTTCAGTATTCATACAATTGCAAGAAATAATCAGAAATAGGGGACATTCTATATATATAAAACACATATCAGATCCCATACAGGTCTGCCAGGACCTCTAGCACAAGGTAATGATGAGATTGATCAGTTACTAATAAGTAATGTGCTAGAAGCCTCAGAATATTATAAGAAATACCATGTAAAGAGCAAAGGTTTGAAGAAAGATTTCTCCATCACTTGACAATAAGCCCAGGATATCACAAGAAAATGTCATACTTGTTCCTTCTATAACCAAACTCCATTACCTGCAGGGAGCAATCCAAAAGGTATACAAAGAAATAAAATCTGGCAGATGGATGTGTTTCATTTCACAGAATTTGGAAGATTAAAGTATGTACACCATACCATTGACACCTATTCAGGATTTCAGTGGGCAATTCCTCTGAGTTCTGAAAAGGCTGATTTTGTGATTACACACCTATCAGAAGTTATGGACATCATGAGAATACCTGTACAAATTAAGACAGACAATGCCCCAGCATATGTCTCCAATAAAATGAGACAGTTTTTTTTTGCTTATTACAATATAAAGCATGTTACAGGTATACCACACAATCCCACAGGCCAAGTAGTCATAGAAAGATCCAATCAAACTTTAAAGAACATGCTAAATAAACAGCAACAGCTAACAATGACTCCTAGAAGTAGATTGCATAGTGCTTTATTAACCTTGAATTTTCTCAATGCTGATGAGAATGGAACAACAGCTGCGGAAAGACCTTGGACAACAGACAAAACTCCTCAGCTAAACCAACCAGTTTATTTCAAAGATGTGTTAACCTCAGAATGGAAACCTGGATATGTCCTACATTGGGGAAGTGGTTTTGCTTTTGTTTCTGCAGGAGAAGAAAAGCTATGGATACCAACAAAATTAATAAAAATTCAATTCGAACAGGAGAAACCCCTTGATGAGGAGAAGTAAAAGGTTATCCACCAATGTGACATGTCTACAAGTTGTAAGAAAAATGTAACAAACAAGGGTTGGGGAAGAGTTCTGTTTTTGTCTTTCCAGGATAATGGAAATACCCATCTTCCAGAAATCATAAGGCCTTGAATATTCAGATGTCTACTGTAGATGTAACCAACCGTCTTATAAATAAGAAACACAGAACCAATGCAAAGAAGAAAGCCAAGAGGTCAGAGCTAAGATCTAAAACCTTACCCTTCCTCCTGCAGTGGTCCTACCTCTCCGAAGGAGCCACTACTTCCTGTGTTAAAGTCTTTATATAGTCTCTGTTCTGCCTTCTCACTGGTTGTAAACCCAACCACAGGACTGCCTCATCACGGCCTGTCTGTATAGACCTCCAGGTGTTCTATGGTTGGTATTGAGATTAAAGGCATGTGTATCCAATGCTGGCTGTATCCCTGAACATACAGAGACTTACCTAGCTTTGTCTACCAAGTGCTGTGATCACAAGCGTACACCACCACTGCCCTGCTTTCCTATGACTTGCTAATAGCTCTGACCCCCAGGCAACTTTATTTATTAACATACAATTAACATTTTGGTACAAAAGAAAAATATCACCATAGTCTACAGAAGAAAGAAAGAATCTATTGGTACCAATCTACACAAGGTAACATCTCACTGCCTAATAGCTATATCTCTTTAAATCTAGAAAAGTTGTGGTTCCAATTCAATTATAAACCAAGCTGGCTTTGGAGTTGGAATTGGCTCACTCCTTCTCTAAACCCAAGCATATTGCTAAAAGAAAAGGTTGAGAGATTCTTCTGTCCCATATCAGAAGAGTCCTCTGGTATGGGACAAAAGAAACCCAATAAAAAGGGACCATTGTCTTCAAGATTCTAATTCACTCCATGCTTACTCTTGATTTCTTGGAATCCTTTCTCACATGTCATATCATCTTTAAATCCAAACTTTCCATTTTGATATTAATAATGTTCAAGTTTTTCACAGTAAAAAAAATAAGTTTTTCTAATAGCAATCTCTAAAGTCTCCAGAAGGAAGATGGGGCCCCACAACAACGACTCTACCCAGTTCAGAATGATGCCATGGTACTCATCATCATACTACACTTCTAGCCAGAATCTCAGACAATCTTACCCATTACTTTGAGACTGGCTGCAGAATCTGCAGTTAATCCAACTGAGACTTAACTATATGAGCTTTCTTACAGAACCCAACAGAGATACCATCGCCCCCTAAACAGTAAGAAGCAATTCTAAGAAAACGACGCCCTTTCTCCCAAAGGTTTCATGTTTCTCATGGTTATGGATGATGGTTATAGGGTTGGGGGTGGAAGAAAATACTAGATGCAGTATTCTCCTTAAGAAAAGAAAAAGTGTCTCAAAAAAAAAAGAAAGAAAGAAAAGTAGAATGGATAGGTATAAGATATTATGGTAGATTATTGTATATACTAGTTAACAAATTTAGTAAAATAGCAGCCTTAGGTCATGGTGATATTGTGTTCCCCAATATATTGTGTACCTTAATAAATTTATCTGGGGTCAGAAAATAGAACAGCCGGGGTTGGAGAGCTGGCTCAGAGGTTAAGAGCACTGGCTTCTCTTCCAGAGGTCCTGAGTTCAATTCCCAGCAACCACATGGGGGCTCACAACCATCTGTAATGAGATCTGGTGCCCTCTTCTGGCCTGCAGTCATACATGCTGTATACATAATAATAAATAAATAAATCTTAAAAAAAAAAAGAAAAGAAAAGAAAACAGAACAGCCGCTAGATAGACATAGAGGCCAGAAAATGGTGGCACACACTCACCTTTAACCCTAGCATTCTAGAGGCAGAGATCCATCCGGATCTCTGTGGGTTCAAAGCCACACTGGAAGCAGCCAGGCATGGTGACTCATGCCTTTAATCCCAGGAAGTGATGGCAGGAAGCAGAAAGGTATATAAGGCATGAGAACCAGAAACTAGAGCCTGGTTTAGCTTTTAGGCTTTAGCAGCAGTTCAACCGAGATTCATTCTGGATGAGGACTCAGTGGCTTCCAGTCTGAGGAAACAGGATCAGCTGAGGAAATGGCATGTGAGGAAGCTGTGGCCTGTTCTGTCTCTCTGATCTTTCAGCGTTCACCCCAATACCTGGCTCCAGGTTTCTATTTATTAATAAGACCCTTTAAGATTCATGTTACATTAGCTAATTTGCACTGTTATGGATTCTTGTATATTGATACAAATGTAAACTATTTTTATATTCCTGTTTAAGATAATTTGTATGTTGATACAAATACAGAACTATATTTGTTGTAATGTACATATATTTCTACTCTTATTTGAAATATTTTGTATATTAATACAAATGTAAATTTATATTTGTCATACTGTATGTATGTTCTACCTCTGTTTAGAATGTTTTGTATGTATATTGATATATATTTAGGATTATCGGCATATTACATTTTGCACTATACATTCCTACCTCTGTTAAAGATATTTTGTATATTGTCACAATTTTGAAGTCATTGTCCTTTTACCATACATTTGCTTACAGACTGTTTACCTTGTTTACATGAAGCCTTAGTCCTTAGGTTATTTAGGTAGATAAGACTTATAGATTTATAGTCACCTATGCTTGTCATCTTTACAGTTATATTAGTTAGGTTATCCAGATTTACAGATACACAGGTCAGATGGACAGGTAATCTTCAAACACTTCATGGACCTAGAGAATATGGCATTTAAATAAATTAGAATTCTGTTGACATGAGACACAATTGCTCCTGGCAGCACCAATTTGATCCCGAGAGAATGTTGGACTTCTAAGACATTTCCATTTAGAAGTTTGTCTTCTTCATGGCACAAAATGGCCTACTGGGCAAAGAACTGCCCTTGCCTCGACTGCTGACAGTACGAATGCAATGCTGTCCTTTCTGGACAAGTGGGACACATAGGAAAGTGACCACTGTACTCTGCCAAGACAGGGTAAGATGGTCTTTCAGAATTCCTACTTCTGAAAATGGTCTGTCAGATACTCTAGGCCTGTAGCCAATTGGAATGCACCAATGATGAGAAACTTTAGGTGACTGTCCAGGCTACCAGCTGTCTCTGTCTACTCTCACAAGACTCCCGAAAGTTACTTGCGTCCTTCTCCCGTTTCTCAGGTCTTTGATGGGATTGAAGACTTAACAGTTACAGTTACAATCTTCTATCTTAGCTAGAACATATTAAGTATTAGATTCAGGTTCTTCAGGCTCTTGTTTGATATTGTTCATGTTGGTTGCAGTTCCATCTCGTCTAGGTTATTATCCCTTATTCCTCCTGGACAATAATCATTCTTATTGTATAACATTAGGTTAGAACTTTCTTATTTAGACAAAAGGGGGAAATGTAGTGGGTACCTGGTCCAGCTTTGACCTGGAAGTACTAGCCCTATTGAGGCTTCCACTAACTGTCATGGCTATGAGGCAGGCCAAGACAGGAGCCCTTAAGACCTGAGATCTGGATGTGCCGTCGCTCTTGGTTCCTGGATCCTGGACGCTGGAGGTAGACTGAACAGAGTTCTCTAGAGAACACCGCTGGACTGCACTTCACGTCTCTTGGACCCTGTAACCTATCCCTTTACTTGTAAGTTACCCCACATAATAAACCTCCCTTTTAACTACGTAAAGTTGCCTTAATACTTCCACCAATAGCTGTACTTGATAAAATTGGAAAATCTGAAAGAAATGGACAATTTTCTGGATAAGTACCACATATCAAAGTTAAATCAAGACCAGATAAACTATTTAAATAGATCAATAACCCCTAAGGAAATAGAAACAGTCATTAAAAATTTCCAACCAAAAAAAAAGGCCAGGACCAGATGGTTTCAGTGCAAAATTCTACCAGATTTTCAAAGAAGAGCTAATGCCAATAATCTTCAAATTGTTCCACACAATAGAAACAGAAGGAACATTACCAAACTCCTTTTCTGAGGCTACAGTTACCCTGATACCCAAACCACACAAAGATGCAACAAAGAAAGAGAATTACAGACCAATCTCCCTCATAAACATTGATGCAAAAATACTCAACAAAATATTGGCAAACTGAATCCAAGAACACATCAAAACAATCATCTACCATGATCAAGTAGGTTTCATCCCAGGGATGCAAAGATGGTTCAACATGTGAAAATCTGTCAGTGTAATACACCATATAAACAAACTGAAAGAAAAAAAAAACACATGATCATCTCAGTAGATGCTGAAAAAGCCTTTGACAAAATCCAACACCCCTTCATGATAAAGGTTCTAGAGAGATCAGGAATACAGGGAACATACCTAAATATAATAAAAGCAATTTACAGCAAGCCAAAAGCCAATATCAAATTAAATGGAGAGAAACTCAAAGTGATTCCACTAAAATCAGGAACAAGACAAGGCTGTCTGCTCTCCCCATATTTATTCAATATAGCACTTGAAGATCTAGCTAGAGCAATAAGACAAGAGAAGGAGATCAAGGGGATACAATTTGGAAATGAAGAAGTCAAACTTTCACTATTTGCAGATGATACGATAGTATACATAAGTGACCCCAAAAATTCTACCAGAGAACACTTATAGCTGATAAACTCCTTCAGTAATGTGGCAGGATACAAGATTAATGCAAAAAAAAAAAAAAATACCAGTAGCCTTTCTATATACAAATGATAAATGGGCTGAGAAAGAAATCAGAGAAACATCACCCTTTACAATAGCCACAAATATATAAAATACTCTGGGGTAACTCTAACTGAGCAAGTGAAAGACCTATATGATAAGAGATTTAAGTCTCTGAAGAAAGAAATTGAAGAAGATATCAGAAAATGGAAAGATCTCCTATGCTCATAAATAGGCAGGATTAACATAGTAAAAATGGCAATCTTACCAAAAGCAATCTACAGATTCAATGCAATCCCCATCAAAATCCCAACACAATTCTTCAAAGACTTGAGAAGAACAATACTTAACTTCATATGGGAAAAAAAGCCTCAGGATAGCTAAAAGAATTCTGTATAATAAAGTAACCTCTGCAGACATCATGATCCCTGACCTCAAGCTCTACTATAGAGCAACAGTGATAAAAAAAAAAAAAAAAAAAAAACAGCTTGGTACTGGCATAAAAAATGACATGTGGACCAATGGAATTGAATTGAAGACCCTGACATTAATCTGCACACCTATGAACATCTAATTTTTGACAAAGAAGCCAAAACTTTACAATGGAAAAAAGAAAGCATCTTCAACAAATGGTGCTGGCATAACTGGATGTCAACATGCAGAAGACTGCAAATAGATCCTTATCTGTCACCATGCACAAAACTCAAGTCCAAATGGATCAAAGGCCTCAACATAAATCTAGTTACACTGAACTTTATAGAAGAGAAAGTTTTGAACACACTGGCACAGGAGACCACACCAGTAGCACAGACACTGAGAGCAACAATTAATAAATGGGACCTCCTCCTAAAACTGAGAAGCTTTTGTAGAGCAAAGGACATGGTCAATAAGACAAAACGGCAGTCTACAGAATGGGAAAAGATCTTCACCAACCCCACATCTGACAGAGGGATGGATGATCTCCAAAATATATAAAGAACTCAAAAAAACTAGACATTAAAATACCAAACAATCCAATTAAAAAATGGGCTATAGAGCTAAACAGAATTCTCAAAGGAAGAATCTCAAATGGTCGAAAGACATTTAAGGAATTGCTTAACATCCTTAGTCATCAAGGAAATGCAAATCAAAATGACTCTGAGATACCATCTTTCACCTGTCAGAATGGCTAAGATCAAAAACACTGATGACAGCTTATGTTGGAGGGGATGTGGAGCAAGGGGAACACTCCTCCACTGTTGGTGGGAATGCAAATTTGTACAGCCACTTTAGAAATCAGTATGGTGGTTTCTCAGAAAATTGGGAATCAATCTACCTCAAGACCCAATGATACCACTCTTGAGCATATACCCAAGGAATGCTCAATCTTACCACAAGGACACATGCTCAGCTATGTTCACAGCAGCATTATTTTTAATAGCCAGAACCTGGAAACAACCTAGATGCCCCTCAACTGAAGAATGAACATAAGGAAATGGGAGGTTCGAGCTGGAAGAGGGACAGAGTGGGAGAACAAGGAAAGGGATACCATAATAAATGAAGACATCATGGGAATAGGAAGAAACAGGGTACTAGAGAAGTTCCCAGGAATCCACAAAGATGACCCCACTTTAGACTCCTCACAATAGTCGAGAGGGTGCCTGAATTGGTCTACTCTGGTAACCAGATTAGTGAATACCCTAAATGTCATTATAGAGCCTTCATCCAGTTACTGACGGAAGCAGATACATAGATCCATAGCCAGGCACCAGACTGAGCTCTAGGAGTCCAATAGATGAGAGAGAGGAGAGAGTCTATGAGCAAGGGACATCGAGACCCTGATGGGAAAACGTACAGAGTTGACTAGCCACACTAGTGGAAACCCATGAACTGTGGACCAATAGCTGTGGAGCCCCCATGGGACTGGACTAAGCCCTTTGGATACATGAGACAGTTGTATAGCTTGAACTGTTTGGGGGGTACCCCAGGAAGGGGGATCAGAATCCATCCCTGGTGCATGAGTGGGCTTTTTGGAGCCCAGTGCCTAAGGTGTGTCACCTTGCACAGCCTTGGTGCAGGGAGGAGGGGCTTGGACCTGCCTCAACTAAATGTACCAGGCTCTGCTGACTCCCCATGGGAGACCTTGACTTGGAGGAGGTGGGCATGGGAGGTATGTTGGGGGGGAAGCCTAGCGAGTGGGAAGAAGGAGGAGGGAGGATCTGTGGTTGGTATGTAAAATGAATAGAAAATTTCTTAATAATAAAAAAGATATGCTTAATAAACAGAAAGGGGGTAATAAAGGCCCCCAGAGATAAATTGCACAGTGCTTTGTTAACTTTAAATTTATAAGTGCTAATGATAGAAGAATAACAGCTGCAGAGAGACATTGGATAAGAGAAAAAACTGCTGAATTGAATCAGCCTGTATATTTTAAAGATATGTTGACATCAGAATGGCAACCAGGATATTTGTTACATTGGGGAAGAGGTTTTGCTTTTGTTTCCACAGTAGAAGAAAAGCTATGGATAAAGATTAGATCTGAACAGGAGAGACCTCTTGATGAAAAGAGATGATAGTTCATCAAACTGTGGCTATTCGATCTAAACTAACTTATAAGACTAACAAATGCTTTTCATTTGGTCAGTTATAACCTGCCAAAAAGTAAACTCTCCAAAGTTAGGGATAGGGCAGGGTTTTGTTTTTGTTTTTCCAAGAGAATGAAGGCAACAAGCTAAGGAATCTGAAGACCACTGGACAAATGAGGTATCTGAAGAAAAAGGATGAATCATCCAGAGAAAATGTCCCAAGAAAAAAGGTAAATTGGTCTAATGGTATAGCACATTTCCAACAGATAAAATTTCATAAATCTTCCCAAATGTGTGTTTCTGCTGTTCTCTACAGACATATAAGGCAAATGGTCCTTTTGTAGTCCCAGTTCAATTAAAAATTAAAGCTGGCTTTGGAGTTGGAACATGGATCTCTCCTTCCCTAAACCCAAGCATGCTTGTTAAAGGAAAATCCAAAATCTCTGTCTCATGTCAGAAAGGCCACCTGATATGGGACAGAAGAAAAACCAAAATTAAGGGACTATTCTATTGCCACTAATCTCATAACTCTTTGGTTTTGGTTTGACTATTTGAAACTTTTCTTAAGGTATAAGTATTATCTCAAAATTTGTAAGATTAATATGGATATATATTTAAAATTTCTGCTGTGATATTAATGGTCATATAGAGTACTAACTATTCTAGAAAAAGACTTCATCTAGCTTTCTGTACATAATTTCTGGTTTGAGTCTCTATCAGGTAACTAGGAATTAAGTTCATGTACTCTGGATATACTAAATTAATTGTGGTCCTTTAACCTCTCTGAGATCTACTGCATATGACATTTAAAATGTTTAGGTTTTCTGCAGTGAACAATGACCAATCCTAACAGCAATCTTTGAAGTCTCCAAGAGGATGATGGGGGCCCACAATGACGATTCCACCTGGATTGTGGTAATGCCATTAAGCTGACAAACACTACCCAAAGATTAGCTTTGGATTACAAACTGCTCAGGACAATTTCAAGGGGGCTAGTTGAGATGGTCCAGCCTCATGCACTACTTCAGCCAGGATTTCAGATAAGCCCTACACTTTCCCATCACACAGAGACTGGCAACAAACCATACAGCTAGCTCTCCCAGGACTTGACCATTATTTCAACTTTATCAGGGTCCCCTAGAGATGCTGTCACTCCACAGACAACAGGAAGCAGTCTAGAGAACATGATGCCCACATTCCCAAGATGTAGGGTAGGTAGATTTTGGTCATTCAGTGGGTCATGGATAATTGTCATCATTTAGGGGGGTTGGTTACAAGTTGTTATTGGGTAATGATCAGGAAAAAAAGCTGAGAGTAGATTCAGGGATCTCATTCTGAAAAGGAAAAGGGCAGGTATAGAAATGATAGGATAAAAGGATAGATTGTTGAATTTACTTTTAAAGTAAAAAAAACAACTACTAGTCTTACTTATTTTACATTGGTATGGATTTTTGTATATTGATACAAATTTAAGGTTATTTTTGTTAGAACATACTGAACATACATTTCTACTCTTGTTTAAGGTATTGTACCTATGCAGCTCATTTAACAATGTAATATAAATCTCTAGTCCTTGAAAGTTATTATTACCAACTACTTAGGATAATAAAGAAAGCAGTTTTTTTGTAGTAGTTAGTCAACTATTACAATCAAACTTTTAGTCATGTTAGGTATGTTTTCAAGGTCAAACAGAGATATATTCATAGACAGGTGGTCTTCAAACACTTCAGACATCCACAGAATATAGCATTTAAGATGTTTTTAATAACATAGGTTTTTTTATGACTATGAGACACGTCTGCTCCTAGCACCACCAATCTACTTTGGAGAAGATGATGGGCATAGAAGAAACTCCATATGGAGTTTACTTTTTGTGGCAAAAGCTAGCCACTGGGCAAGAAACTGCCCTTCCCTCAACTGCTGACAGTATGCTCTCCAAATCAGACAAGCAGGACACAAAAGAAAGCAACTGCCAAACTTTGCCAAGACAAGGCAGGACAATCCTTCAAATTTCCTGCTTCACAGAAAAGTCTATCAGATATTCTAGGCCTGTAGGCCAAGATGGATGTCCCAACACTGCAGAGGAATGTTGGGTGACTAGCCAGGCAGCCATCTGTTTCTGTCATTTCTTACTTTAAGAAGCTGTTTGCTCTGAATTTCCTGTTTACTTGGGTAATATTATATCCTTCTTGGGTCTTTGATGGATTTGAAGACTAGACAGTTATAGTTACAGTTTTCCTTGTTACCAAATTCAGAAAAGAAACTCACAAAAGAGGTGTAAAGTGGCTCTTCCGGTCTCTTTGGCCTCCGCAGCAGAAGCAAGATGATGAAAGGAACGTCATCCTTTGGAAAGTGCCACAGTAAGACGCACATGCTTTGCCGCCGCTGTGGCTCTAAGGCCTCCCACCTTCAGAAGTTGACCTGTGGCAAATGTGGCTACCCGGCCAAGCACAAGAGAAAGTATAACTGGAGTGCCAAGGCTAAGAGATGAAATACTACCAGGACTGGGCGGATGAGGCACCTGAAAATTGTGTATTGAAGATTCAGACATGGATTCCGTGAAGAGACAACACTTAAACCCAAGAGGGCAGCTGTTGCAGCATCCAGTTCATCTTGAGGAATTTCAGTCAGTCATAAAATAAATGTTCTGGTTTCAAAAGTAAAAAAAAAAAAAAAAAAAGAGGTGTAAAGTATATGAGGTTGAGAGGCACAAAAGGATGGTTTTGGGTTGGTAATATAAGTTAGGATAAAAAGTAAATTTGTTACAAAAACTCTGGATGTACCAAGATATGATAGATAATGGAGTATTTTCTTTGAATTTGCCAAATGCAAATGGACTGGACATTGTGAATGTAATTTGTGGTGATGTATTGTGTCCCCCAATATTGTGCACCCTAATAAAGTTTATCTGAGAATCAGAGGAAAAAGCCAACCACTATACTAAACATAGAGGTCAGGCAATGGTATCACATGCCTTTAATCCTATCACTCAGGAGGCAGAGATCCATCTGGATCTCTGTGAGTTCAAGGCCACAGTGGGAACAGAGCCAGGCATGGTTGTACATACTTTTAATCCCAGCACTAACCATAAAGGTCTGGAGGTCTGTACCGACAGACAGGAAGTGATGTAGGTGGGCAGAGAGAGGAAATGAGATGGCAAAACAGAAAGGCATATAGGAGTGGGTATACAGGAAGTAGGTCTCTTTGGAGACTGAGGTGTCAAGGTGAGGTTGTCTGTGGTTTGTCCTATTTCTCTGATCTCTCAGTATTTCACTCCAATATCTGGCTCTAGGTTTTTATTAATAAGACCATTTAGCAATTCATCTTACAGTAATCCTTACCTGGTAATTGTTCTTATTGTATAGTTTTACTGTATTAGAGTTAAAAACCTTCCTTTTATTTAAACAAAAAAGGGGGATGCCGGGCGTTGGTGGCACACGCCTTTAATCCCAGCACTCGGGAGGCAGAGGCAGGTGGATCTCTGTGAGTTCAAGGCCAGCCTGGGCTACCAAGTGAGCTCCAGGAAAGGTGCAAAGCTACACAGAGAAACCCTGTCTCAAAAAACCAAAAAAAAAGGGGGGGGGAATGTTGCTTGATATTTTGATTGCATTCTAACAATAAATCTTGCTTTGAGTCAGAGAGCACAGCTACCTACTAGCTGATCAAAATTAACCATAGAGGTTTGGAGGACTGAGGACAGATAGGAGATAGGACATAGTAAGGCAGGGATGAGAATGGATCTCAGACCTTTTGAATGGAGGAACAGAAGAGATAGGAGGTCATTTGTGGCTTCTTCACAGGTTCTTTGTTCATTCAGGTTCTTGGTTTGTATGAGTGGCAATCATGTTAGTAACTTTTAACTGGCTAGGGTTAGTTGGGGGTTACAGTTATCCATTTTGGGGCAGGCCTGGAAAAAATCCCAGGCTTTGTCCTTGAGCTGCTGTGGAGGCTGGCTAGCCTAGCATGTACTCACTGTGGGGGTTGGCTCAGTGGCCCAGGCTTGATGTGTCTATCTCCCTGTCCCCGCTGGCAAGGGCATCAGTGATTGTCTTTTGTTCATGGCCCTCTCAGAAACTGCTTGCTCAGTCTCAGGAAACTGAAATTGAGGCCTGATCTCTGAGAGAACACTGAGCAGCCTGTTATGTCATCTGCTTGGTCCTCTCATTCCCCCCTTGAGTAGTATATCAGCTCCAATCTTGGAGATGTTTCTTTTTGGTAAAAGACTTTATCATCAAGGCAGTAGATTATTTTGGAGACTAATTGGATCAGGGTATATGAGGGTTTTTTTTGTTTTGATCTATAATTGGAACATTAACATAGGGGAAGAAGCCAGAAATATATGTCCATCAGGTATCCTCCAGTGGGATCAGGAAGCTGGCTCCCATTGGATTTGGAGTGAGATTACAGAGGTGGCAATAGCCATGTAAGGTTGTTCCAAACAGAGACCATTTCCCATTATCAATAGCAAACTGAGCCTCCTCTTATTTGGTTGTTGCCATCTGCAAGTGTATCATGGGTCTGGTTCGGGAGCTGATATTGGGATTCTAGCACTATCAATTTAGTGGTACCCAGACAAGAATTATCATTTAGTTAAGGCATCAATGATGTAAGAGCCAACAGCAATTAGCAGAAGCAGAAGGGCCAAAAAGCCCTATGGTGGCTGAGAGTTCCTTATCCTGAAGGAACTTGGAAATGAGAATGGGGACCAGTTATTATTTTATCTCAGGTTCCCTAACAAGAAATTCCCTTTTGATCTAACATTGGGGGGGGGGGGGGGACAAATGTGATGTTTTTGCTTCTGTAATTATTTTCTGCTGACATTGGGATGTTATTGTCAGGGCCCTAACAGCCAGAATGCTAGTCAAAGGCAAGGAGGGAATTTAGAATCATCTGGTTCATTGACCAGCTAAAGAAACAGCATTTATATCAGCTGGATTGGTCCATATCAGCTTTCAGCAAGTTCAAGGCTCACAGTCATTTGGAGTAGGTTGTCGTCAGCAAATGATGCTTGGATGCGTCTGTCAGTCAAGTGGAAACCTGTTGAGATAGATATAAATTAGAAACAGGAGTTAAAATTTATGAATTTATTTAGAACTTTTAGACCCATAGCCTCAGTAATTGAGGGAGGGGAGGAGTCCCAAGTCCAGGAGAGAGAAAAATACCATCCTCAGGAATTCACAGGTGGGGAAACTTAGGCTGTATTTATCTGGAATACTTTTGACCTATGAGAAGTGGATCCAAGTTTTATGACTTTTTCTGATATTTTTAAGTTTATGTGAATTTTCATTTCATGAAAAGATATAAAGGTTCCAGATATATTAGCATTCTCAATTTGCATTGAAATCCATACTGTAGAAAAAGCAGGTAACAGGTATCTGTAAAACAGCAGAAGTAGACTCATATCTTTGAGTCCTAGCAAAAACTGTAGATTTGGGTTTAAAATGTATGTTTTTCTTCTGTCCTGAGAGCCAGGTATAAATTGGACTAAAATGCCTTTGGCCCGATGAAAAGCATCTGTAAGTCTATATTCAGAAGACAATCAAAAGAAATCTAAAATCTTGAGTTTGTGACTCAAATAATTAACAGTCATTCCTGTTAGCTCTATTGGTCAGAACTCCATTAATGTCAAATTCTGAACTTTTGAAGTTTCAATGCAACAACGGTATGGTGAAGGAAAGAAATTTCATAATATTTTTTATATATCTTCCTCAGATCCTTATATTTTTAGACCCTTAGAATTTATTATTTATTAGAAATATAAGCAGTTATTATTTAAGAACAACCATTTCAAATTATGTTTGAAATCTGTTTATCCCTTAATATGAAGCTTGTGAGTAAGGCAAACCTGATTGCTTTGTTTTCAAGAGATCAAGTAGCTTTAATCAATTAATACATTGATCAATTAACTAATAAGGTGGCTGCAACCTTGTGGAAGACTCTGGTTGTCTAATGTTGCTAAGCTGACCAAGCTATAGCTAGCCTAGTCATCAATGCCATCAGAGATGTGATAAGGATAAATTCTGAGTGCAGACTCAGCAGCTTCCAAATCTATTAAGAAAAATGACAGAGACTACCCATTACCCAGACTGCCATCATCCCAGTCTCTTGTAGTCTTCATAGTGTTGGCAGGACAGATGTCAGCACAGCATCAGTCTGGGCCCATAAGGTGAAAGTTTTCCCTATGAAGGAGGAACTTGGGGAAGACTGATCTTATGTTGTCAGTGTCTCATTTGTCCAGTCTAGGCAGGATCCCTGGCAGCAGGTGCTGAGTAGGGGCATCTTGCCCAGTTGTTGGTGTTGTCAACAATTCAGGTGGTATTGTCATGTTGTTGTTCCATATCTTCTTTGGAGACCTTGGGAGTCACTGCTAGGAGCTGGGAGTATCTGTTTGTTATAGTAAGATTTTTATCAAATAATTTAAATGCCATATTCATTGGATCTTTGACAAGTTTGAGAACCATTATCTATTAAATATATCTGAGCTAAACAAATCTAGGCCTAGTCTTGAAAACATTTCTAAGTTTGGTAACAATAACCAGGTCAATTTGCTATCCTGTAGATATATTAGTCAAATGGACCTCTCAGGTTCTGTTTTTCTCTTGTAAGTATATTTTATAAGATTTTTTTCTATTTATAGATATTGTAGGAGCAGTTAGACTGCAGTTTTCATTACAGACCATAGATTTAATGTTGACAATTTTTAAAAATATATTTGGACTTCTCTATGAAACTCTGAATAGCTAAGAGCTTTAACCCTGTAAATCTCTTTGTTCATAGGCCAAATATATAGGACCCTGTAACCCAGAAGGCCATAATATGATGGTTAATAATTAACCTGTGTTTTGGATCTCAGTCTTCATCTCTCTTTTAAAGAGCATGGTTCCATTTTTTTTTAAAAGATTTATTTATTTATTATGTATACAGTGTTCTGCTTGCATGTATGCCTGCAGGCCAGAAGAGGGCACCAGATCTCATTATAGATGGTTGTGAGCCACCATGTGGTTGCTGGGAGTTGAACTCAGGACCTCTGGAAGAACAGCCAGTGCTCTCAACCTGTGAGCCATCTCTCCAGCCCCATGGTTCCATTTTTAATATAAGTATTCTGCAGTGAAGATTCATCATTTGTTTCTAAATTAAGAAAATTAAACAGAATTCATCCAACATGTTTAAATCCCCAATGTGTTTTATAGTTTTTCTTCAAATTCAGCATAGTTCATATCTCTTCTGGCCTTTTATAATTTTCCATGGGCCTTTAGATCAGGTCTTTCCCTATTTTGATGCAGCCAGACACAGATAAATCATTTCCCTTTACTTTCATTATTCCAGTCTTTTGCCTTCTCTTGTTTTTCAGACAACATGCAAATTTCCATCAAAGTCCTTTCCTGTGTGTGGCTGCACTCCTGCTGAGCTACTCCTGGCCCTAATCCATGTTTTGTTTAACCGATAACTTTTGTTTCTTTAGTCGCCCTATGTGAATCTTGTCTGAGCATTTCCCAAGGATACAAAGTCTATGCAAAACATGGTTCAGAAAACCCAGAAAACCATGGGACCTGATGAATCGAATAATTTGCACT
Source organism: Peromyscus nudipes (assembly GCA_902168325.1). NCBI lineage: Eukaryota > Metazoa > Chordata > Mammalia > Rodentia > Cricetidae > Peromyscus > Peromyscus nudipes. The sequence continues at coordinate 29,704 of CABHPH010144523.1, forward strand.
TGGCATTGCATTTTTGGGAGCTCCTTTCAGGTTGTTTTTTGAGCATATGGAAATCAACTGGCTAAACTGTAAAAATAGAGAACAATAAAAATGCCCTGGGTGAAGGGAAAGTGCTTCAGTCCTTAGAGGCTGGACCCCCCTGCAGCCAAAAAAGGCTAAATTCATTCTTAAGGTGCCTCTGAGTCTTCTTTCCATGGATCCAAGTGAACACACACACCCGTGCTGTGACACTTCACAACACCTGTGGTTTCTTAGCAGCAGTTTAGAACATTGCATAGGTATAACATTTCAAACAAGAATAGAAATATATATGTGTATATATTATAATAAAATGTATATTTATATTGATACATGAAAACCTGTATCAATGTAAAACATTTGAGATTAGCAGTAGTTTTCCTTATCTTAATAATAATTTGTAATCAATTCTTTTAAATGATGACAAGCATTTGTAATCTATTGAATTCAAATTACCAAAATCCATGTATTTTTTTCTTTTCCTGTGGAAGCAAAAGCCTAATGTTTCCCAAAAATAATATATCTTTGACTTTTATTCTGAAGTCAAAGGTTTTAAAAGTATACAGGCTGGTAATTTAGTTTTTTTTTTTTTCAAGCAGTATCAGGAGAGAGAAGAGTTAAGGTGGGAAGCTGCTGGCCAGCAGAAGAGACGTTGATTTTATCATATTAAATAAGAACTTGGCTTAGGAAAGAAGGGAGGGGGATGTAGACTCAGAGTGTGTCCTTGGCTGCCAGTGTTCCTGGAAAAAAAAGAATTGTTATTTCCTCTGACTATAATAATAAACAATCAACCCCAGGTTCTCTGTTTTGGCGTTCGTGCAGCTTGTCCATTATAGGCAGTAAACTCTCCGCTGCCCTACCCATAGCTCCTGTCTCTGCTTGCCTATACCAAAAGCATGTGCCCCCACCTCTGTGAGAGCTATTGGCTGACTGCTGGCCTCTCCAGCAGACCAAGACCAGCCCTGTCCATGCTGTGGGCCTGATAGCAAGAGAGCTACAGAGGGAAATGACCCTCACCATGCCTCTCTTTCCTTCTCTTCCAGGAAAATGAGGGAGGTTAGTAGACAGAAACAAGTAACAGTGACATAGACAACCAAGTACCAGTGTATCAGCACTGAGATAACTGGCAGAAGCCACCTGCTTATCTCAGTGGAGTCAGGAGGACCCAGTCCAGTTAAATATATGGAATAGAATAGTAACATAGTAACAGTCAGAACACAGACCAAGACATCAGACTAACAATTTGCAGTTGTGACCCGTTCAGCCTCTCCAGAGGAACCAGGGGAATCCAATCCCCACCAGAAGGGTCTCCTGACCCACCAGAAGGGCCATGGGATGTCTCCAAGGACCCCAACCCAGTGTGTCCATTTAGATCTTATATGGGATTCACAGACGGAGCTCCAACAGCCAGAAACAGCCAGAAACCAGAAACAGAAACCAAAAAGCTTGCCTGGGCAAATCTGAAAGTTACCTGATAGTAGTGCCGTAAGACTCAAGGGAGGGTGGTCAGTGTTGGGTTTGGGGAATCTTGGTGGGACCTCCAAAATGTTGTACCCAGAGTCCCCCAAAGACCATCAAGAGACCAAATCCATGCAAAAGCAAAGAGTCTTTTTTATTGCGAGTTAACTCGGGCCTCTCCATCTGTCTGACACAGCAGCAGAGCAGGAGAGACCCCGAGTAGCAATGGGGTAGGGTTTTTATAGGGGATAAAGCGGGGGGGGGGGGGTTTGCAGTCTATAGACTACATAGGAACAGACTCAGGATTGGTTTGTGCGAATGGCAATCATACTGGTAACTTTTAATTGACTAGGGTTAGTTGGGGGTTACATTATCCATTTTGGGGCAGGCCTGGGCAAATCCCAGGCTTTGTCCTTGAGCTGCTTTGTCCTAGGCTGGCTGGCCTAGCACATACTGACTGTAGTGGCTGGCTCAGTGGCCCAGGCTTGGTGTGTCCTATCTCCCTGTCCCTTCAGACAGGGGCATCAGTGATTAATTTCCTTTTGTTCATGGCCCTCTCAGAAACTGCTTGCTCAGTCTCAGGAAACTGAAATTGAGGCCTGATCTCTGAGAGAAGACTGAGCAGCCTGTTATAACTTCTTCTTCTTGGTCCTGTCAGGAATCAGTACCCTTTATACATTCCCCAAGTTGGGAATTTGGGGAATAATCAACTGGCCTGTCTACACTGACTTTGTTCCCAGAGTCAGCTTGTCTATCTCACACACAGCTGCAAAACCTTTTATTTCTCATCCTTAGTGTTACTGGCTTCATTATTTTAACTCTTAACATTATTTTGTTTTTTAAAACATTTATATATTGTGTTTATGTGTGTGTGGTGTCATAGCATGTATATGGACGTCAGAAGACAGCTTGTGAGAGTTGGTTCTCTCCCTCTACCATGGGGATTCCAGGTATTAAACTCAGCTCATCAGGCTTTGAAGCAAGTAACTTCGCTGATAAGCCTTCTAGATGGCTCCCTAACATTTCTTTTAGCTCTAATTCTGTTTTGTTTGTTTGTTTGTTTGTTTTACCATAACAAACCCAGTCAGGAAAACCTGGGGAACATGCTGGGCCTTGGGGGCCATGATGCCTTGAGCTTTCATCTTGGGTGGCATGAGAATTCCTGAAGCTGACCAAGGGGCAGGGTCTCAAGAGAGAATACTGCATACTAGGCTGTGGCACAGGGGTTGAGCTAGAAAGAGGCTGCCGATTCTGTTTCAGGATGGTGGAGACAGGCAGGTAGGGTAACATCTGTAGACAGAAATTTCCTCTGTCTTAGTTAGGATGAGCATTACTATGATACAACACCATTACCAAAAGCAACTTAGGACGAAAAGGGTTTATTTTGCTTGCAACCCTGTATCACACTGTTCATCACCAAAGAAGTCAGGGCAGGAACTCAAGTGGGACAGGAACCTAGAGGCAGAAGGTGATCCAGAGGCCACGGAAGAGTGCTGTTTACTGACTTTCTCTTCAAGACTTGCTCAGCCTATTTTCTTCTAGAGTCTAGGACCACCATCTCAGATGTATCTCTGCCCACAATGGGCTGGGTCTTATTCCAACAATCATTAGGGAAACTAATTAATTACAAACTTGCTTGTAATTAACTAACTATAGGCTTGCTTGCTTACAGCTGGATCTTCTGGAGGCATTTTCTCAATTGAGGTTCCTTCCTCTCAGATGACGTTAGCTTGGGTCAAGTTGGCATAAAACTAGCCAGGATATCCTCCAGACAAACATTCCCTCCTTTGTGGAGGAGAAATGTTCATGAGACTCAGGTGGAAAACAAATCCCACAGTCTAGGAAAGCTGAAACTTAACAAAATTCACGAGGACTTCCCCCAAAGTTATAGAAGCAGTAAACAGCTGCAGAGAGACTCACCAAGTAGCCAGGCTGCCTGTAGTTGACTCTCCCATCTCCAGGGTGGCAGCCACCATGAGGCATCATTTGTGATGTGTTGGGGTTCTCATGGATACGGTGCCTTTTGAGTCATCAATGCTTCTGTTTGTAACCCCTCACCCATCATTCCGTGAGTAAACAGTAAATTCACTGGTTCTCCAAGTGAGACTTAGTTGAATCATTGCTTTGATCTGTCATTGGAGACCTACCTGGGCTGAATAGACATGTGAGCACATCTTCCCCAGTAAAGGTTAGAACAACATCTGGTATGAAGACCTAGATCCTGGGAACGCCCATCCTGCTCCTCAGCCTGATGCTTCTGCAGTACAGGCAATGAGAGATGGTCAACGGAGTTGCCCATACTGTTCTTCAGTACTCTGAAAAGGAAAGCCATCATAATGACATTAACAGAACAGAAAAGACTTATTAATTTCTGATTGCGTGTGTCGGGGGGGTGTTTGTGTGTGTGTGTGCCTGTATGCAGGTATGTATATATGCATGCAAGTAAGAGTGGAGATCAAGAGAGGACTTTGGATATGCTGGAACTAGAGTTAAAGACAGCTGTGAGCCTCCACATGGGGCCTGGGAACCAAACCTAGGTCCACTACAAGGGCAGCAAGTGCTCTTAACCACTGAGCCATCTCTCCAGACTCCCCTCCCTTTCTTGTAGGGACATCTTCAAATGATGTCAAGTTGCCAAAACCTAAATCTCACAAAACATATTCTCCAAATAAGTTTTTGAGTCTACAGGATAACTTTTGCAAATCATATACACTACATATAAAATACTGCAAGAAAAAAATACTTATGAATAGGTGTCTTAGTTATCATTCATTGCTGTGAAGAGACTCCATGACCAAGGAAACTTATAAAAGAAAGCATTTGATTGGGGTCTGGCTTACAGTTTCAGAGGATGAGTCCATGACTATCATGGTTTGGAGCATGGCGGTAGGTAGAGAGGCATTGTGCTGGAGCAGTAGCTGAGAGCTCACATCTGATCCACAGGCAGGAGGAAAAGAATAAGATTAGGCCTGACTTGGACTCTTGAAACCTCAAAGCCCACCCATAATGACACACCTCTTCAAACAAGGAAATGCCTCCTAATCCTTTTTAAACAGTTCACCAACTGGGAACCAAACATTCTAATACATGACCCTGTAGAGGCCCTTCTTATGCAAACCACCACACTATCAGTTTGGTTTTTCTTGGCTAGAGAACTATATTAAACATAGATATAAAGTGGGGGCTTTTAGAATTGGGTAACACTGCTTGTCCAAGGAGGAAGGGATCCTGCCTATGGTGAAGTACCTAGTGTGTGCCCAGCACAGTCTAGGTACTGCCTTAGTCTTAGACCTTTATAAATAAGGTCTCCAATCCAGGCCAGTCTCTAACTTGCTCTGTGGTTGAGGATAAACTTGAACTTCTGATTATCCTGCTTCTACACAAACCCTGATGGATTATAGGTATGCACCACCATGCTTTGTTTATGCAGTGCTGGGGATCAAACCCAGGGCTTTGTGCATGCCAGGCCAACACTACGCCAACAGCACCACTTCCCTGGTCCCTGGCTTCTTTAAATTTTCAGGTTTACAAACACCTGGGTATGTCCTTAGACTGAGGTTAAATACTTTGTCCTGGGACACAAAGCTTAGATAAACTGAGTCTAAATCCATATCAAATGGAAGAATGTAAAAAATAGCAAATCAAATGTTTGAAGAATAGGAAGAGTAAGGAAATGGGACTTGGTTTAATAATGTGGACAGAAATTAACCAAGAAAAGAAAACAGTTTAGGACAGGAGTGGTGTCTCAGTGGTACTTGCCGCTAAGCATGATGACCCCAGTTCAAGCACTGGAATCCACACAATGGAAAAAGAGAGCTGACTCCTACCTGTTATCTCTAACCTCCAAACACATGCTGTGGCATTTACAGGCTTATACACACAGACACACACACACAGACACAGACAAAATAGTAAGGAATGTTGAAACTTTTTTTTTAAAGTTTGTTTATTTATAATATATCCCGTGTGGTATCTGTATGTATACATGCACACAAGAAAAGGGCACCAGATCTCATTACGGTAGGTTTTGAACCACCATGTGGATGCTGGGAATTGAACTCAACACCTCTGGAAAAGCAGCCAGTGCTCTTAATCCCTGAGCCATCTCTCCAGTCCCTGATGAAACTTTTACAAAGAATTTAAATTCTTTAAATTGATCCATATTTGGAGAACATTTGTTAACGCCACTGCATTGTGCCAAGCTAGAGTTGGGCACTGGAAATAAAGCCCTTACCCCTGAGAAACTCACACAGGGGTTGCAACAAGGCCTACTAAGAATCTGTCATCAGATAGCCCACAAAGAGAAACATCCATGGCTGGAATACCAGGTGCTACCATCCCTGGTCCCGATCTGGCAACACATCAATTGAGCTTTGTACTGCCATGATCCCACACACCCCTCTCCTTCATTTCTTCTTGTCTGTACTGGCATCAGCCCACCTCCATGTCTTCCTGCCTTATCCAGGTTCACTCTCCGTTCATCTCATAGTAACTGCAGGTGCGTTTTCTGAATCTCAAATCTGTCTCCTCCTCAGAGAGCTCCAACCATTCACCACTCAGGCTCAACTCTGCCAGGCACTCAACTCAGAACTGCAAAGGTCATTATCTAATGCACTGGCTTTCAACCTACTTAATGCTGCTACAACTCTTTAACACAGTTCCTCATGTTGTGCTGACACCCAACCATAAAATTATTTTCAATGCTACTTTGTAACTAAATGTAATTTAGCCATTGTTAGGAATCATAATGTAAATATCTGTGTTTTCCACTCTTCTTAGGAGACCCCAGTGAAAGGGTCATTAGGTCCAAGGGATCACAACCCACAAGATGGGAACCACTGTTCTAGTAGCAAGTCATAGGATCAGGCCACTGTGGACAGCAAACCCCAATGTTTCCCTTTCTCTTGAAAAGACAAACCGGACCTACAGCAGCCAGGAGGGACTGTTGCAGCTCTTGACCTCCTCAGATAGGAATAGGAATGAGAGATGAACACTGTGCTAGTGGTAAAGTAATCTGACCATTACTTCCCACCTGTGTTGTGTCTGACAGATCCTGTGCCTCTCAGCAGCAATCTTGTGTCTCATCGATGCGTTATTGGTCATCAAGAACATGAGGAATAACATGGAAAAAAGCCCTGGGAAGTAAACTAAGCCCTCCACCTCCCCACTGAGGCAGAAGCTATGCTGAAGTCACCCAGCCCTTCCCAGCATTTAGCAGAGACTCCACGTATAATCACTCCCTCCAGGCCATCATGAGCTCCCAAGCCCACGTGTGTGTGACCATAAAGACAGGGCTGCTAAGTCGGCAACACTTCTGCTTCCTCGTGTGGCCTTGTCTAAAAGTCGCGTTACCCCTCCCACTCCTCCACAAGGTTGCCCCAGGAGGTCGGGAGGGCCAGGACCCCACATGGAGCAACAGCCACACACCTGGGACTCCTTTTCAAGAAGGGTCTCACTAGAACCAGTGAGGCTTAGCGCAAGTTGCTGTATGGAGGGTGGGAATTTCAGGCCTCTGCCAGGGTCGAGGCAATCCTGCTGGTCCACGAGATGAGGTGCTCGCGCTGACCAACCCTAAGCGTTAGAATTCTGCAGTCCCAGCAGTCAGTTGAGCGCCACCCTTGAACAGGTCTGAAGACACCAGGCTCTCTCTTGAGCTGGGCCTGTTCAAGGACTGCAGGCAAGTCTGAGTCCCGAGAAATTGAGAACTACTGCTAACCATGGCAGTGCCTGGCCAGCACAAAGTACAGCCCAAGGATGAGGTGGGCACAAGAAAGGGGTTTAAACGCTACAAGTGGGAATTCAACGACAGCAATAAAGAGTTCTGGCTGGGGGGACACGCCGTGGTCAAGATCGTGAGTGTGGTAAGCTGGATTGGAATTCTAGGGGTGTCTGTGGAGGAGAGGGCCTCAGAAGTCGGGGAGAGTCCTTGCAGCAGCTCAGATGTATGTATTTTTCCACCCAGGGCTGCCTGATTGCTGGGCTACACTTCTTTGAACAAGTGACCACAAACCCCATCCTGATCCTGGTACTCACTATGGAAATATCCATCCTCGTTTTCTTCATGTTCCTCTACATCTTTGCCATCAAGAGATACATGCCCTTCATCTTCTGGCCTGTCGCTGTACGTAAAGACTGTAGGACAGGTGGTGCCAGTCACATTCTAGCACCTGGAAAAAGACAACCTTGCCTCCTCTACCGGTGCTCAGGCTGGGAAGCTGGGTTGTAGAGGGGAAGCCAGGCAGAAAAATGTTCCCCAAACCTGTGATGGGTGCTAGCCTCACAAATAGGGAAGGTTGTAACAACCAGCCATTTCTGCTAATGCTTTTGCTGGCATACATCTCATTGGAATATCATTCCAGGATTCAAAAAAGAAAATCAAACTCTGCATAAACCAGTAAGGTAAAGTGAAACAAATTTCAAGCATGACAAAAACAATATCAGGTCTCTGATGAAAATAAAGGATGTTTCAGAAGCATGGTCAACCTGAAATAGTCATCCAATGGGGTGAGGCTGAGCTTGGTAAGTCAGTCAAGCATCCATTCCTCTAGTCCCTTATCTGTACCTCAGAGTCTGTAACAATCTGTAGGGAGATTCTTGTAAACTTCTTGCCATTGTGTCTTAGGGCTCATGACTCGAATTCCCTCACCTCACTCAATGGAATCACTAAGTGTACCCACCTAACTCCCTCATAGCCAGTTAACACCTCAGATTCCAGCTCCCTTTGTTCATTACCCACCTCTAGAGACCTCTGTTCCCCCATTTCATTACCCTTACAAACCAGCAAGTGAACTGCCAAAAGTCAAATAACCTGCCCTTCAACTCAATTCAACTAGTAAATAGCAAGAAAGAAAAAAAAAGATCAAAACTTAACGAAATATGCTTCTGATAGCTGTGATCACCTACCTATCTGCCCTTTTGTTAAAAGCTGTTAGTGTCCAGGGATCCATCAGTCCTCATGAAGACCTCCAGTACAGGAGGGAAGGAGATGGAACTAAAATGAAAACTCTTGGAAACAGAACGCACAGAAGACAAAAAGATGGAGACTATGAGTTCAGTGAAGGGACTGAAAAGATCCAGTAAAATAACGTCCACCCAACCATGAAAGTCAATCCTCAACTACTTAACCTAAACATAGTGATGGAAATGTAACCAATATTGCTTTAACTAAATAGCCTAGCTGGAAAGAAGGAAGGAAGAGAAATGAGGGAAGAAAGGGGGAGTGAGGGAGAGAGGAAGGAATGGAGGGAGGAGAAGGAGGAAGAAGAGAGAAGGAATAGAGAGATAGGCTGCAAAGGTTCTCGAGATGGAAAACGCGAGTAGTGACAATACAAGCTGTAGATTGTTGGGAGTGACTCATGAGGTACCATCTCAGGAACTTGAGATACGGATTTTCAAATACTCTCAAGACAAGAGATGAGGCCTGTCTTAGTTTAGGGTTTTATTGCTGAGACAAAACATCATGACCAAAGCTACTTGGGGAGGAAAGAGTTTATTCAGTTTATACTTTTACATCACAGTTCATCACTAGGGAAGTCAGGATAAGAACTTAAGCAGGACAGGGACCTGGAGGCGGGACATGATGCAGATGCCATGGAGGAATGCTGCTTCTGTCTTGCTCCCCAAGCTTTGCTCAGCCTGCTTCCTTATAGAACCCAGGACCACCAGCCCAGGGATGGCAGCATCCATAATGGGGTGGCCCCTCTCCCATCAATCACTAAATAAGAAAATGGCCCCCCAGCTGGATCTTTGGAGACATTTTCTCAATTGAGGCTCCCTCCTCTCTGTTGAATCTAGTTCATGTCAAGTGGACTTAAAACTAGCCAGCACAAGGCCTTAAGCCAAAGCCAAGCAGAGGCCTAAGAAATCAAGCCAGTACCGTGAGAATCCGGCATCTATAGAGGAAAGATGGAGAAGGAAGACATACACACATTGCCAACACAAACAAGCAGGAAACACTGATCTGTACTTGACCTGTGGGAGTGGGGATAGGAGGCCTGGGTTTTCTTTGGGAATGGGAAAGCTAAGAACTTTCCCTTGCATAGATTTGGAATCTGAATTTTTTTGCTGCCCAGAGTCTAGAAAACACATGCCTTGGGCTGAGGATGTTCTAATTATGAGCTAATCTAATGAGCTCATAACAGAAATAAATGCAGAACCACAGCCAAAGCATGTGATTTGTGATACACTTGGTCTTTTAAACATTCTCCAAACTAAGAATCAAAAATTGGCACACATGGTCTGTGTTTCCATAGGATATGTCTATAATCCTAACACTCAAAAGCCAAAACAAGAAAACTGACTTCAAGGCCATCCTGAACTCATAGCAAAAATTTGGTATCAAAAGATAAATAAATGAAACAAATTGGAAGAATAGAATCCTGAGACTCAGAGACCATAAATGAGCTGTGATGTGAGAACATAATTAATGCTGTTTAAATGATTGCAGATAAAAATAAGACTATAACACTGGGCAGTGGTGGCACACACCTTTGATCCCAGCACTTGGGAGGCAGAGGCAGGCAGATGTCTGAGTTAGAGGCCAGCCTAGACTACAGAGTCAGTTCCAGGACAGCCAAGGCTGCATAGAGAAACTCTGTATTGAAAAACAAACAACAACAAAAAGACTATAGGGACAGAATAAACAATTTTTAAAGTGCATAGTTTAATGTCTATAATAGAAAATACAATTCTTGAAGTAAAAATGTGAACAGATGAGTTAAAAAACAGATCAGGGCCCAGTGTGGTAGCACAATCTGTCATCCCAGCACTCAGGAGGCTGAGGAAGGAGGCTCAAGAGTTCAAGGCCAGCCTGTACTACAGAGTGAGTTTGAGGCCAGCCTAAGACAAAGCAAGACCTTGTCTAAACAAAAAGTTGTTGAGGGAGTTGGAATGTCTCTAGAGAGTTTGTTCAGTAGTTAAGAATACTTGTTGCTCTTACTGAGGACCTGGGTTCAGTTCCCAGCACCCATATCAGATGGCTTTTGGCCTCCTGTGACTTGACTTTCAGAGGATCTGACCCTCCTCTGGCCTCCACTCACCTACACACATGTGATACACATATACACGTGCAGGCAAAACACTCATGCATATAAAATAAATACAAATGAATACACATACAGAATGAGTGAGCAGATCTGACACAACTAAAGAGAGAATGAAGGAGTTGACAGGGATGGGAGAATTAGCTAGAACTAGCCCTGAAAGATAAACAGAAGGAATATGAAGGAGAAGATGAGGCACAGAATACAAAATCAGAATTCCATACAAGAGACTGGAGAAGAAACATTTAAAGTGATCAAAACTGAGAACTTTCTACATTTAATGAAACTGACATCATCTAAATATGGCATAATATAGAAACCCAAAACTTTGTCCCTCCACAGTAGCAATGGTTAAACTGGGGAAAAACTGGCAACAAACTTTTCAGAAATCTTACTTGTAACTTAGAGCAACCAAGAGAATGTTGAGTTGTTGTTTTGTTTGTCTTTTTGTTGGGTTTTTGTTTTTGTTTTTCAAGACAGGATTTCTCTTGTGTATCCCTGGCTGTCCTGGAACTCACTCTGTAGACCAGGCTGGCCTTGATCTCAAGAAATCTGCCTGCCTCTGCCTTCTGAGTGCTGCGATTAAAGACATGGGCCACCATCACAGGCCATGAGAATGTTTAATAAAGAAAGAAACTGCTGAATAATAGTGAGAGGGCATTGGACCTTTTAACTTATCAGACAGCTAAAGAATTCAGGTTCAAATCCATATGCTAAGATATGACTGAAAATAAATGAAGCATCTGCCACCAGATGTGGTGACATACACCTCTGTTCTAACACTTGGAAGGCTGAGGCAAGAGATAAGAAGTTCAAAACCAGCCTCAGTTACATAGCAAGTTTGAGGCCAGATTAGGCTCTACTGTTACTGGTGGTGGAGGTCTGGCAAGGTGTTTTTGGCTTCTTAGCCTCCTATTCAAGCCCACAGAGACTGCAAAGTAAGCAGTAATCTGTTCAAAGTGCAGCCATTGAACAGGCAGATACACAGTCAAGACTGACAGCAGCTACCCAAGTGAAGGTAATCAAGGGCCCCAGTTATTGCTTGGGGCCTCCTTCAGTTGTTGTTTGGGACTTCCTTTATGGGGTTCAAGTGGGGGAGGAGTTTGCTTACAAAGGGTGTAGTTTGGGTGGTTCTCTATTAAGACTAATAGGCTTGGACTATATAAGCCCTTGCTCATGGGCATATCCCTTCCCATAATGCATCTGATTTTAATCATATGCAACTTCAAATTTGCATAGTCATAAGATGGTAAATAGGGGATTCTTCCTAAAAGTTCTCTTGAAAACACAGTTTTAGCTTATTGCACATGGGCCCAAAAACAGTTTAGACTAGATCAGCACTCCTACCTTCCATATCCCCCTCCACAGTACTGAATACATTTGGGTAGAAATTGTCCAAGTCATTAAGGGGAGGAGAAACTCACTCCACTAGTAGTTTGGTGCAGGTGGGGTCCCAGGTTGCTTACAGGTTGTTAGGTGCATTGTTCAGAGAGGAATATGTATGCATAGTACATGCAACGGAGTGTCCTAGGATGCCAAATGCATTGTAACAAGAGCAAGGAGGTGGGGATAGTTGGAAAGAAGTAGAGTAGCCAAAGTGGGAAGACAGACAAAGAGAAGGTGACAGGGAGAGGGAGGTAATGTGATTGATTACTTTATATACATGTATAAAAATATAATGGGGAAGCTGGAGAGATGGCTCAGTGGTTGAGAGCACTGACTCTTCTTCCAGAGGACCCAGGTTCAATTCCCAGCACCTACATGGCAGCTCTCAACTGTCTGTAACTCCAAGATCTGACAACCTCACACAGACATACATGCAGGAAAAACACCAATACAAATAAAGTAAAAATAAATAAATTACTAAATAAAATATAATGAGCCCATCATTGTGTATAACTAATATGAACTAGCAAAAACATTACAAATAAAATTCTTTGGAAAAATGAAAAGAACTACAAAAATGGATTTTCCCAACCAGATACCAGATTTACCCCAAGATTTGGTGCTAGATCGTGGATTAACTAATGGAATTGTTATAAATGGAATGTTTGTGTCCTTCCTGGATTTATATCCTGAGATGGGGCCTTTGAGGAAGCAACTAAAAATAAACAGAAAACTTAAGGTTGGGACCCTGATCCAAAACGATTAGTATCATTCCAGGAAGAGACAGGTTGTATGAAAGGTCATATGAAGATAGAGAGGGAAGGGCAGTTGTCTCCAGCCAGGGAGAGTGCTCTGGGACCTTGCTCTTGGTCCTTCCAGACTCAGAACTCTGAGAGGATAAGCATCTGTTGTTTAAGCCACCCAGCCTATTGTATTTTATAATAGTATACTAACGTAGGATTAGATCAGAGAATTCAGACTTATACATATTCTCCAACTTGTATATGACAGAGGTAGCATTGAAACAGCAGCTGGTGAGTTGGCTAAGCAGTTAAGAGCACTGGCTGCTCCTGCAGAGGATCCAGGTTGGGTTCCCAGCACCCAAGCAGCTCACAAGCTGCTGTAACTCCAGGGAATCCAATGCCCTCTCTGGCCTTCTCAGACACTACGCTCATTTGGTATGATTACATGCATGCAGACAACACACTCAACATAAAATAAAAATAAGCAAACCTTTTTGTAAAAGAAAGTTGGACAGAACATTCAATGAGAGTACCTAGGAATATTGGCAGGAGAGATTGTACATCCCACTAAAATTAAAAATAATTTAAAATTTGGACACTCTAAGATAAAACACAACTAATAGAAAATGGGACAAGGGGCACAAATACATAGAATTTTGGTTGGTTTTATTCTGTGTTGGGAGAAGAAAGCTTGTATGTGGTAAAGGAAGACCAAATCCCCAAGGAATTAAAAGAAAAAAATGATGAAGGAGGAAGCGATCAAGGAAGGTGGTCCAGGGGGTAAGGCAGGGTTGGGTGTAGAGGGAGCAGCAAGGCTCCCAGAGTTAAGTCAGAGAGCAAGAACCTCCTGGCAGCAGCAATACTGCTCACGGAGGCTCCGGAGAGGAGAGTACAGAAACGATGAGGGGAAGTACCGAACAGAGATACCATCAAGTAGCCTATGCATGTATTTACATGACTACTGATAGGCACCGGATCCCTGGTGTTTTAGGCAAGATGGTCTCTTGTGGCTCACCTGGGCAGACAGCAGTTAAGTTTGGACTGTGTGCTCCACTCACAGAGGCCAGCAGGGAGCCGCTGGTTGATCTGCTTGGCCAGAAACATATTTGCCTTTGTATATTTATTTTAAATTATTGGGTTGGAGAGGGGCATTTGAATATGGTTACATGGAGGATACTGTGTTGTTTCTGGGGTGCATGGGGCACAGCTATCTAAGACCAGCTTATCTCTCCCTCTTTCAGGAAATCTTCAACAACCTCTTTACCTGCGTGTTCCTCGGAGGCGGCATTGCTTTTTCTTTGAAGACTAAACGAGTGTTCCATGAGCCCTATATAACTGCTATGGTGAGGTGTTTCTGCTGAGCTGTGGGTTTCCTAAATCACTGTCACAAAAATCCTGGGATCATGGGCTAGGTTGCTGCTGAGTCTATAGAGTGCTGGTCTAGCCTGATCTATGACCCTGCAAAAACTTACTGTAGTACCTCATGCCTACCTACAATGTTGGCACTCAGGAGGTAGAGGCAGAGGATCCAAGTCCAAAGCTATCCTTGGCACAACAGTTAAGTTCAAGGCCAGCCTGGGGTACATTAGACCCTGTCTCAAACAAACAAAGCTTGGGGTCAAACAAATTTAAGTAGTTGGTAAATATTTCTAATGCAGAAGACACCTTTTTAAACATGGTGTCTAAGAAGGCAGCCAAGTCACCTGTGACTCTCATGTATGTCAAAAGAAAGGAAAAAGAAAGATGATGGGGACACTGGGCATGAAACCAGGGAGGGTTACTGAAGGAGGGTCTAGGATTGAGATGTTTTGGGGTACACTATGCATCACCTCAGATGAGAGACCAAGAATGGAATCTGTGCCTGCCTTCTAGGTGGATAGTCAAAATAATGAAAATTCACTTGTTTCCCTAGGTTCTTATGGCAGTTGCGGCATTTTTTTCTTTTATCGACATATGTCTTCAATTCAAATACTTCAGAAGCAAGACGAGGCCCAACTGACCTCTGGAGACGACCACCATAGAGGAGAGTAGGCAAAGCAAAGAGAGAGGGAGAAGAAGGAGAGGGATGAAATGGAGGACAAACAGGACAAGAAGATGTGACTGGACGGCAACACCCACGGTCAGGAATGGCAGCCAGCTTTGCAGTCAGGCCTTTCTACCCCCTCCCCTTCTCAGCTTTGTAGCCTACTTTTCTTTTCCATCAATAAACACCTCTTGGAAAGAAAATTTCTCTTTAAACGGATTTTGTACTAAAAGTTGGACAACATTTGTCCAGTGCTCTTCATCCCACAGAAACTCCTGGAAATTTTGGTGCTAAGGGAAAGGCCCCAGAAGGGTCACAACCCACAGGTTGAGAACACCTGCACTAGAGGTTCTACTCACCCTGAAAGGGAGTCATCCTCCTGAGGGAAGAGTGAAGACTCCAACAGACATCCAAGGAAGGCAATGTGTAAGTAGAAGCCTGGAGTGCTAAGAGTGAAACGGAGAAAGGAACTAACAGTGTTCTTTGGAGTGCACAGCAGACTTTCTCACACTTTCTCATCTCAGGCATGCATAACACAGGAGTGAGTTCCAGGTCCTTGTCTCAGGAACTCAAAAAGGGAAATCCACAGGCCAAGGCTGAGTTTTGAAGAGGCATTTTCTTTATAGAAAGAAAGCTCGGGGACGAGAGAGATGGCTCTTGGTTAAAGCCATCAACAGTTGCCCATACTGTTCTTCTGGGCAACCATGAATGCTTCTCCTGAGTACCCAGCCAAGAGTAATGGTATACTAGAATATTCCAAACGAACAAAAACCTAGAAAGATGCCAATGTTCCAAAAGACTGTGCTTCCTTCACAAAAGTGGCGTATAAAGAATTACCAGCTGAGAGAATAACCTGAGTGACCCTCACAGATTAAGCAAAAGAAGCCAGGTATAAAAGAAGGACATACCACACTGATGTAGGAACTCTCAGGGGAAAGGCCCATGGTGAAAACTGCAAGTTGTTCACTTATGTTACAGTGAAAACTGAAGCCTGGGTTCAACGGAAAAATCAGCAGAGCCTGGGACACAGGGGAGGATGAATAAGAGAGCTTAAGACTAGGTGTGAGATCACCAAACTAGCCAGATATGAGGGAGTGACATCAGGCCAACTGCCTCCCTCCCCACAAAGCCCTTGAGGACCATGTCTAAGGTCCTATTGTCTTTTCACACATGCTTATTTATATTTCATTGTAGCTGACTAAGTGGAGGTTGCTTCTACAGAAGCCTCCGCCTGTTTCAGAAAGAGAACAAGAGGCTAGGGGCAACTGCACTGCAGTGACCATGAGGGACAAAGAGAACTTAGTATAGAGTTAACAGGGAGTCGGACGCCAAGATCAAAGGAATGTCGCAGATGCAAGGTGAAGGGACACCAGGCCCTTGTGAGCCTGTGGCTCTGGCCAGCTTTGCCCTTCTCTCCCATTCCCTCTGCCTTGCTAAAAACTGTTAGATAACATTCTTAAAGCTAGCCACCAAGGTCTATTCCCTCATTTGGCCACTTCCTCCTCCTAAGGCTGGCTGCCGAGTTCTAGCTATCAAAATATTGAAGTCCAGAAATCAAAAGCTTCCTTTGGTTCTTGTAATTAACATGCCCAATTAGAATACACTACTGCATCCTAGCCCATTCTAACACAGACCTCCCCTTATTCTCCTCTGAAAAATTACACCTGCAAGTTCATTTGCTGCTGTTTTTCTGCCTGAGTCAGAAAGCAGCCACTTTAACTTCTCTTCCCTGCCTAATAAAGGATCTCTTTGTGAAAACAAGTGTCTTGGTGTGGTTTATGCCTGATCCAGGGTCTGGGAGGGAGGCCCTGCTGTGCAAGGGGTCTCCTTCACAGGGGATAGCCAGACTTCCAGGTAGTTTGAATGAGAATGGACCCCATGGGCTCACACATTTGAATACTCAGTCCCCTGTTAGTGGAACTGTTTGGGAAGGATGAGGAGGTGTGCCACAGAGGTGGGTTTTGAGGTTTCAAAATACTCATTCCATCTCCAGGGCACTCTCTGCCTCCTCCTTGTGGTTCAAGATGTGAGCTCTCAGCTGCTGCCCTTGCTTCCTGTCACTGGCTACCTCCACTCCACCATCACAAACTCTAACCCTCCTCTGTGGAGGTTGGAATGAAAATGGCCCTCCATAGGCTCCTATGTCTGAACACTAAGTCCGTAGTGAGCAGAATTCTTTGGGAAGGATGAAGTGTCACTGGGGGTGGGCTTTGAGGTTTCAAAAGCCCACAGCAGGGACAGTCTCCCACCCAACCACCCCTCACCTCTCTGTGCTTGCCTGTAGATCAGGATGTAAATTCTCAGCCCCATGTCTGCCTGCCTGCTGCTGTACTGATCATGGGCTCACCCTCTGAACTCTAAGCAAGCCCCCAATTAAATGCTTGTTTTAAATAAGAGTTACCTTGGTCACCTTATCTCTTCACAGCAATAGAACACTGACTAGGACACCGTCTGAAACCACAAGCCCCAAATCAACTCTTCTATAAGGTGCCTTGGTCACAGTGTCTTATCACAGTAGTAGAAAAGAACTCCTACAGAGAGAGTTCAAGTAAGAGACCCTGCCTCAGTGGATAAGGTGAATAACTAAGGAAAGCTCTTGATGTCTCGAGATGAATGTACACATATGTACCCACATCCATGCATGCATACCCCATATACATACACATTCAAAATTTTAAAAAGAGAAAAAAGAAAGAAAAAGAAACTCTGATGGATGTCTCTCTCCTTTTTGGTACAATTCCAGTTGCTCCCCATGTTCTTCTGTACTTGGTAGTGTTGCCACACACACACACCCCTTAAGCCATTTCAGCAGGCAGTTTTAGTGTCTCGTTGCATGCCTTTATGCTTAACCACATTTTTATATTCCTGCAACCAAAACACTTGACAAAACCAACTTAAAGGAGGGAAAGTTTGTTTGGTTCAGGTTTCAGAGAGGTTTCAGTCCATCACAGCGAAGCCATGGTGGCAGGAGCTCACAGCATTTAAAATCAGAGGGTTATGCACAACTTTCAAAGAACTGCCCCTAGTGATCTACTTCCAACGATGCCCCAGGCTCTTAAAGGCTTCACAGTCTTCAAAATAGTGCCACAAGCTAGGGACTCATTGTTCAAAATATGAGCCCATGGGAGACATTTTTGATTCAGATGTTGAGTTTGAGCTGCTTATTTTCTACTTTTGTGTATCCATACCTATGTGTATGTGTGAGTGTGGCACACATATTGAAGGGGTTAAGCTCTCCAACTCTCACAACTGAGTTTAGGTTTCAGTTCTCTGAAAAGGACAAAATAGGTGTCTCTCCAACAAAGGGCCATTTATCCACAAGGCCCTTACATTCAAAGTCAAGGCCTGAGCCAGCCTCACAATGTCTCAAGGACAAATCCAGCAGCCCACTTCTAAATCATGTCTGAATTTGCCCACGCTTATACAAATATGTCCAAAAATGATAATACTAAACCTCAGCCAATTAAAAATATACTAATGTAACTGTTGCTTGCTTAACCAATTATGAATCAGGTGACCTAACTGTCCCTAAAACTCCCCTTAGCTATGCTTAAAAAGAGCTTACACGCTCCTCTCAAGGTAGTCACCACTTCGTACAGGTGAATGACCCTGCATGCATGCTGGAATATTGATAAAAGCTCTTTGCCTTTACATACTATTTAGGTCTGGGGTCTTCCTTCAGTGTTTCATCGAACCCTCAGATTTGGTGCATTGGCTGGGAAACGCTGAGGACTCCTAACTCATTCATGGAACATTCTAGGAGAGCACATTCTGTTCTCCGCTGATTGATGAGCCTGGGTGTGTCTTTGTAAGTCTTTGTGCCTTTGTTTTATCATTGTTTTGTCTTTGTTCTGGTTTGGGACTGGACAAAGAAAAAAACTGGATCTGGTCTGGTGACCAGACACAAAACTGTAGACCAATGGAAGCAGGGCAGATGCACAATTAACTGGTCAGGAAGTCTGAGGATGCTCAGAACTCTCTTCTGATGTAACCGGGGAGTTCCAGTCTGTCAGAGTTAGGAAGCTCTGATCTGGTTATAATAGCCACTGATAGGAAGGTTCCTGTCATATGGGTAGGGCTCAAGCATGGGACCTACTGTCTGCATCTGTTCAGTATCTTTTTCAAACACTGGAAGGTTTCTTTTTACTTGTTTGTGTTTATGTTCTGTTTGTTCTCTTTTGTGTTCTTAAAAAATACTATTATGGGACAGGCAGCAAGCTCCACCCCCCCTGGACCTAGTCTGGTCACATTTCAGGGACTTAAAACGCCAAACAGGGAGTCTGCAGTTAATTGTTCAGCTGAGGAAGCTAATGATCTTTTGCAGGAATACTGACTGCCAGGCACTCTGTGCTCACCAGCTGCTGCACTGCCCATGCAGCCATCGCTACCCCTCTCCTCCTAAAGCCAAGTTCTTCACTGTTGATACAATTCATAGCCTTGTGATAAGACCTCCCTCCACCAAGGTGCTTGCCATGGCTACTTTCCCACATTAACCCTTTCCTGTCCTGACACTGCCTAAAAAACTGCTGAATTAAACCAGCCTATGTACTTTAGGATGTCTTGGCTTCAAATCAAAAGTGAAAAGATATATTATGTTTGGAAAAAATTATAATTTGTTTCTACAGGAAAAAAAATACAGTTTCCTTCAAAATTAATAAAGATCAGATTTGACCAGGGGAGATCTCCTGAGGATCTTGGCTACAGACATGAGGGTGAAAGGCAAGAAAGACTATAAGACAGGACAGATGAGATAGATGGGTTTTTGGTCATTTGGATTTGTCATCATTTAAAGGGGTTGGTTATTATTATTATTACTATTATTATTATTGGTTATTAATATTATAAATTATTATTATTGGTTATGGTAATAAAAAACAACTACTAATCTCAAATATTTCACATTGGTATGGATTTTTATATATTGATACAAATTTAAGGTTATTTTTGTATGTGTGTGTGTGTGTGTGTGTGTGTGTGTATTTCTATTCTTGTTTAAGGTATTGTACCTATACAACTAATTTAAAAATATATCACTAAAAAGTAAATAATTAGTCATCATGTCACAGCCCTCCAGTTTGCAGGATTGAAGGCCGTATGATTGGCCTTCTATGAAATGACAGGACTAAAGCTCTTAGCTATTTAAAATTTCATGGAAAAGTCCAAACTTATTTCTTAAAAGTTGTCAATATCACATATACAGCCTGTAAATAAAAACTGCAGTCTAACTGCTCCTATAATATCTAAGGATACACTTACTCTATAGATAGAAAAAAATGCTTATAAGATAAAAGCAGGACCTGAGAGGTCCATTTAACTAATATATCTACAAGGTAACATGATGGCCTGATTATTGTTACCAAACTTAGATATGTTTTTAAGATTAAGCATAGGTTTGTTTAGCTCAGATATATTTAATAGATAATGGTCCTCAAACCTGTCAAAGATCTGAAGAAGATAGCATTTAGTTTAATTTTTTTAAAAAAAGCTAACTATGATGGACAAAGACTCCCAACTCCTAACAATGACCCCGAGGTCTCCAAAGAAGATAATGGAACACCATGACAACTCCACCTGGATTGTTGGTAACGCTGACCTCTGGGCAAAATGCCCCAATGCAACATGTGCCACCAGGACCCGACCCAGACTGTGGACAAGCAGGACACTGGAGAATTGATTGCCCCACTTTGTCTAGGCAAAATAAGGTTGGTCTTCCCCATGATCCTCCTCAACAGGAAAAACTCTTACCTTATGGACCTGGGAGCCAAAGACTGATGCTGTCCTGATACCTCTGCCTGCAATGCTGTGGAGACCACAGGAGTCTGGGATGGCTGTCTAGGTAATGGACTAGTCTCTGTCATTTTAATTGATACACAGACCATTTAGATTATACTTCATGTTATAATTTATCCTTTTCAGATCTGATGATATTGATAGCTAGACTAACTATAGCTTTGTCAGCTTAGCAACAGCAAGCAACCAGATTCTTCCACAGGGCTATAGCCAGCTTTTTAGCTCATTTTATATGTAAAAACTAAGACTTGTTTTTTCTAGAACTACTAGGTTTCCTGTATTAAAAAAAAAAAGAAAGGTAAACAGGCTTCAGATATAATTTTCCACTAAAAAACATGATTTAAAATGACTGTTCTCAATAATAACTGCTTATGCCTCTGGTAAATGATTAGATTTAAAAAAAGAGTTAAAGTCTATACAAGTTTTAAAGGTCTAAAAATGTTAAGATATATAAAGTTCTGAGAATGTAAAAACTTAAATCATGATTAAAAAATAACTTAAGGTATATCATTACAAGTTTTAGGGGTCTATGGACATAAAGGCTTGGGTTTTGAGAGTCTGAAAGATGTTTTGAGGAGTATGGATGTGATTTGTGAGGGTATAAAAAGATGGCTTAAGATACATGAAAAATGTTACAAGATTTCTTCCCCTCACCATGCTATCATTACATTAAGACTTCAAAAGTTCAGAGTTTTAACAATAATCAATAGAGTTCTGTGGTGATATTTTGTTGTTCTCTAATAAAACTTGCCTGAAGATCAGAGGACGGAGCCAGCTACAGAGTTAGCCACAAAAGTCAGATAGTGGTGGCACACACCTTTAATCCTAGCCCTCAGGAGGCAGATTAATCCAGTTTAAAAGAGAAACAGCCAGGCAGTGATGGCACACACCTTTAATCCCAGTACTTGGGAGTCATACACTTTTAATCCCAGTACTAGGAAGGTTGAGACAGGAAGTGATATGGCTGGACAGAGAAAGGAAGATAAGGTAGGACGAGACAGGAATTAGGTTCTCATGGCTGAGGACTCAGGGGCATTCAGTCAGAGGATTCATGGAGTTGGCGAGGTGAGAAGTTTCTCTAGTGGCTTGTTCTTTTGTCTCTCTGATCTTTATCATTTACCCCAATATCTGGCTCTAGATTTTTATTATAAGACCATTTAGGATTTGTGCAACATAGTTCTGATAAGCTATTAATCTAGTTCTGATAAATCACTACTACTAGTCAGTCACAAGCTTGAAATTTTAACTTTTCTTTGGTTGTCTTCTAAATATAGACTTAAGGGTGCTTCTCATTGGCCTAAAAACATTTCAGTCCAATTCATACCTGACTTTCTGGACAGAAAAAAATGTTCATGCTTTTTAACCCAAATCTATAGCTTTTGCTAGGACTCAAGGAAGTGAGTCTACTCTTGCTGTTTTACAGACACCAGTTACCTACTTTTTCTACAATAAGGATTTTAGTACAGATTGGTAATGCTAATATATCTAAAACTCCTATGTCTTTTTATAGACTAAAAAAAAATCACATAAGCTTCAAAAAAATTTGGAGAGTCATAAGACTTAGGCCTACTTCTCCCTGGTCAATAGGACTCCAAATAAGTACAGACTAAGTTTTCCCCACCTGTCTATTCCTGAGGATGGTATTTCTTTCTCTCCTGGTCTTGGGACTCCTCCCCTTCCTCAATTACTAAGACTATGAGCCTAAAAGTTCCAAATAGAACATATTTTCCTTTAAGTTCATAGATTTTTAACTTCTGTCCCTAGTCTATATCTTTCTCAGCAGATCTCCACTTGGCTGACAGACATATCGAAGCATCAGCTGCTGACTACAACCTGCTCCAAATGACTACAAGCTCTGGACTTGCTGAAAGCTGACATGGACTAGTCCAGTCAATGTGATTGCTCCCTATATCTACAGCTGCACCAGATAAACACATGCTTCTGATGACTGCCCCATTGCTCAGCCTTCGACTGGCCTTTCAGTCTTCGACTGGCCTTTCAGCCTTCCTGGGCCCTGACAATAACACCCCAGTTTCAGTTGGAAGTAGTTACAGAAGAGAATACATCATCCCTTGCCCCCTGCCCTTAATAGCCTGAAATGCTAAGTCAAAAGGAAGCTCCCTGACATAGGGGACCAAATGTCTACCTATAGTACCCATTGGCATACCAGGAAAATGGGCCCATATTTGTCAACTGATAGATTCATTAACTAAAATAGTTCTACAATATGATAAGACACTTGGTCTTCTTTATATAAAACCAAAGAGTTATTATATGGCTTTAAAAACTATTATTTCTATATAAATCCTTCAGGATTATAACCTGGCTGTATTAAAAAAAAATTACAAAAATGGAACCTGAGATAAAATAAATAAGATAAAATTCTCATTTCCAGATTCTTTCTATATAAAGAACTCTGTCAATCATCACAGGGTCTTTGGCCCTTCTGCTTCTGCTAATTGCTATTGGCACTCACATCATCGATACCTTAACTAAATGATAATTCCTGTCTCAGTACTATTAAACCATTAATGGTTATTAGATCCCAATATCAGCCCCTAAACCCATTTCAAGGATTCAAAATGGAGCCAAGCTCAGGAGGGGAATGAAAGGGTTAAACTCTCCCACTCTCACAACTGAGTTTAGGTTTCAGTTCTCTGAAAAGGACAAAATAGGTGTCTCTCCAACAAAGGGCCATTTATCCACAAGGCCCTTACATTCAAAGCCAAGGCCTGAGCCAGCCTCACAATGTCTCAAGGACAAATCCAGCATCCCCATGTCTAAACTTGCCCAAGCTTATACAAATATGTTCAAAAATGATAAGACTAAATCTCAGCCAATTAAAAATATACTAATGTAATGGTGCTTGCTTAACCAATTATGAATCAGGTGACCTAACTGTCCCTAAAACTCCCCTTAGCTGTGCTTCAAAAGAGCTTACACGCTCCTCTCAGGGTAGTCGCCATTTTGTACAAGTGAACAACCCCATATGTACGCTAGAATATTAATTAAACACTTTTTGCTTTTACATACTATTTGAATCTGGGGTCTTCCTTCAGCATTTCCTTGGACCTTCGCAGTATGTGTGTAGGTGTGTGTGCCTCTGCATGTGGAGGCCAGGAGGGGGCGTCAAGGGTTCTCCTATATCCCTCCCTGCCTATTCTTTGAGATAGAGTCTCTCCCTGAATGTAGGGATATCAGTTTCTTCCCTAGGCTGGAACCCAATAAGGCCTAGTGACCTCCCTGTTTCTATCCACCTCAGATCTGGAGTTAAAAATACCAGGAGAAATGCCTGACTTGTCCCATGGGTACTGAAATTGGAACTCTAGTCATCAATACTGAGCAGCAATCACTTGTAACAGCTGAACTAACTCTCCAGCCCCCACCCATTCCCTTTCCAATGTGCTAATTTATTCAACATTCTCCTCTGGTAAGTTACCTGTCGAATCTCTGGTCCATTTCCTTATTATTGAGTTTCAATTTACAGCCATGTTTTTCCCAATACAGATCAGAAGTGGGTCTCTTAGAACCCTCCCATGTCCTCCTTGGGTACTGTGAGTGAAAACTGGGTACCACGGTCTCATCCTCCCAAGTCCTGCCCCAGTCTCTGAGCAATGTCCTCTTTTCTTTTTAATGCCACGTGGCTATTCTCTAAACCGGCCAGCAAGTCCCAGGACTCCTTTTTATTTTTAGTTATTTAATTTTTGGGCTATGAGCCTAGCCTTTAACTACTGAGCCCTATTTTTATTTTCTTTTTTATTTTAATGTGTGTTTTGTCTGCGTGGTTATGAGTGTACCATGTTATGAGGCATCCTCAGAGGCCAGAAGGAGGTATTGGGCCACTTCTTGACCTGGAACTGATACAGATGGTTGTGAGCTACCATGTGGGTGCTGGGAACTGAACCTTTGCAAGAGCCGCAAGTACTCTTAACAGCTGAGCCATCTCTCCAGCGCTGCCAGGATTCATCCTGTTCAGAGCTACCTGGTGCAGCCTGCCCCCTACCCTAAGCACTGGGGCTTCCTCACATCCTGCCTTTCTTGCACTGCTTCTGAATGGACAAGGGAATGTAGGAAATGTCTTCCTGAAGAAATCACACTGCCTTACCATCAGTGTGAAGAAAACCTTCATCAGGTAAGACGGTAGAAATGGAAGCCGGAAAGACGATCATACAATAATGTGCTTCCTGCATGCTTCCTGCATCTGAGTTGAATCCCACATACAGTGGTAATACAAGTTCTGGGAGGGCAGAAACAGAACATCTGGGGCTCATTGGCCAGATAAGGTAAATCTTGTGGAAATCCCATGCGCTCCAAGTTCAGTGAGAGATTGTCTCAAAAAATAAGAGACTACCCCTGGTCTCTACCAGCACCTAGACACAAGAGTATGAAGGTGCACACACACACCCATCGTTAGAAGGGACAGATGTACAAAGGGCCCTGTGGCAAGAGGAAGCATCAGTTTGCTTGAGGGAGCCTTGGAAGGGAGCGTGATTAGTGATTTAAGCAAGTCTGGCTGACAAGGAAGAAAGCAGAGACCTCTTAAAGAGCCCCACAATTCAGGGATCTGGAGTGTGGGACTTAGTGGTGGCAAGATAGCCTTGGTGGTGGGCTAACACTGAGGGAGGACCAGGACAATTCCCGGATCTCCGGTTAGTCCAGCACAGGAAGAACCCAAGCCTCGAGCAGCTAATAAAAAAAAAAAAAAAAAAAAAAAAAGGCCCGGAAGGAGGAAAGGCTGAGAACCTGAGTGTGGCCAGGGAAACGGCTGGGGCGGGGAAACTCCGAGCGAGCCAGGCGAGAAGAAGGAAGATGGGCCAGCGGGAGGGTGGCTGGGGAAGTACCAGAGAAACTCCGAGAGGAGCTGAGAGTGGGGAAGGACACAGCAAGAGCTGACAGCTTGGTTAGAGCCGAGCCAGGAGAGGACCAGGTAGAGGGTCCCTGCCCTAGAGATGTCTAGACTCCTGGAAGGTGTAGGGCAGAAAGTTAGTTCAAGCTTAGACAGAGAGCAGAGGCGCCAAGCAGGGACAGGTAGTCGCGCTCCAGAGCGCTCAAGGGAGGTAAAAAGTGGGTCTGTGTCCGCCGGATGGGGTGAGGAGACAAACAATACTAGAAGACTCCAGGCCAGCAGGCAGCACAAAGCAGACCTGGCTGTTGGGGTCCGAGAGGACTGGCAGGACCTGGGTACAGACTCCAAGGGGGCAGGGCGGAGTGGGGGAGATGGGGAGGTAGGCCCTAGAAGGCAGCGTAGGAAGGGGTGGGAGAATGGGGCAGAAGATAGGTGGGGCCGGGTAAAGGAGGATGTGGGAGACAGGGAGAAGGACGGGAATGTGCGGGGAGAGGGAGTAGGGAGGAGGAGAATGTAGGGGTGATTGGAGGATAAAGGGCCACGGATGGTCGGAGAGGCAGTGTGGTGCAGGGGGGGGGTAGGGGGTGTCAACGGATGGGGAAGTGGGCGCGGCAGAGTCCGAGGGAGAACTGAGAATGGAAGGACCGGGCGGGGGAGGATCCTAGGGGTAGTGAGGGGCAGAGGGTGGAAGTGAAAGGATGGAAGGCGGGGAGAAACAGACTGGACTAGGTCTAGAGGGGGAGGATTGGGGGCGGGTTATGGGCCGGGTAGAGTCAGAGGGGCAGTGGGGGAGGCAGGGATGGGAATGGGAAGATGGGGGAGGAGGGATGGGTAGGACAGTGTCCCATTGACTTTGTAGGGTAGTTGGAGAATGGAGGGCGGGGGGACGGGCGGGGCAGGGTCCGAGGGGCAGTTGTGGGTGGAGATGAGTAGGGGGAGGATTGAAAGTGGTGGAGGCGGGGCAGCGGAGGATGAGTCCCCGGCCTAGTTTAACTCCACTTTTTCTCCTTCCGCACAGCGGGTTTCCGCTTCCCTCCAGGACATTGGGTGAGGCAGTGAGGCCGGAGCTCCACAAAGAGCGCCGCTATGTGGCCCCCCCGACGCAGATCCGGAGCCCGATCCGGAGTCCGCGGACCGCCCCCGAAGTGGCAGGACAGTGCCCGGGCTCCGCGCCCTGCTGCCCGCGCGCGCCTTCCTCTGCTCGCTCAAAGGCCGCCTCCTGCTGGCCGAGTCGGTGAGTGCGCGGCCTCCCCGGGTGCCCGAAGCCGGGTCTCCGCACCCCCAGCCCAGAAGAGGCGCGCGAAGTTGGGCCACCGCCCCCAAACTTGCGACCGCTTCTCTCTAGCTGAGCGCGAGTCAAAGTCAGGCCGGAGCCGTGGTCTTCCCGGCTTCTCCAGCCTGCGAGGCCCTCTAAAGGGACCAGAGGACGCGGGTTTGGGGACCTGGTCGCTGCTGCCGCCGTGGCCTGGCCGCTGTGTGACCTCGAGCGCTTCCGCCCTGCGCTCCCATGGCTCCTTCAAGCCTTGACCTCCCGTTCTGCACACCCTCCCACCTCCCTGGGTGAGACCCGGCCACTCGTGGGGTGCGGATCCTGTGGAGTGGGACGAGCCCCCAGGGAATGGGTGAGGCCGGGGCTACGTAGTGAAGGTACAGGCAGACTGCTGTCCCAGGGTGGAGAGCCAGCGGGGTGACTTCATCCCCTTCTTCCTCCCTCCCCAGCCACACTCTTTCCTCCTTCCCCCTCGTCCCCACCCGACTAGGAATGTCTCCTTTGTCCTCCCAACACTCCCGCATCATCGCGTGTGGGGCGGGAACTGGCATGGGGCCTATGGAGAGGGTGAGAGGGGCGGGAGGAAGGACAATGGAAGGAGGAAACAACCCATGGCGACAGCCACTTGTTGCTTAGATCCCTAGCAACTTGATATCTGATCTTCCCTAGCAACTTGATATCTGATCTGTTCCCACTTAAGGGGGGGGGGGATGAGAGAGACCGAAAGTGCCTTTAACTGCATCTAGGAAATTTGACAGGTGACTCAATTGAGGGGTCATGAGAATAGATGGGAGGGTTTCTGCCGTAGGACTTCTCCCTTGTACCCCAGGACACATGGAGAAGGCATCAACCTGAGGTCACCAGTAGAATCCAATACTTTGTTCCTAAAGTGAGGTATCAAGCAGTCCTAGAGCCCACTCTTAGACAGGCCATCTCTGGAAGCCACAGGGGCGGGGGTGGGGGTGGGGGCTTTGAATCACAGGGCATTGAGGAGGCTTCAGTCCTATTCTACCCAGTACCCCTTCATGGAGAAAGGGTGAGTGCCAGCCAGAATTCACAAGATGTCCTTAGCCTAGCTAGATGCCAGAAATCCAGGCCTAGGGAAATAAGCGTAAGGAGTGAGCTCACAGGGTACAGAGGCCACTCCCGGTCCCATGCAAGTAGGGAGTCTGACATGGATAGGAAGCTAGGGGAAGTGGCCACTAAGAATTGGGGAATGAGAAACCAGGACTCAAGGTGTGTTATGTGTGTGGGGCGGGAGTGTCACCAGTCAGACTTAATTGAAGGGGGAATGAAAACAGAAAGAGGAGAGACGTAAGTGCAGCCTTTAGGAAGGAAATACAGTGGGGGCTGATGACCTGACCATCTCAAAAAGCCTTTCTCTAAGCCTTGTTTCCTGTTTGCCCAAGGGAAGCTCAGCTTCCCCCATGGCGTGTTCAGGGAAAGGGGTGGGAGTGGGGTCCCTGAGATCAGTTTGTTTGTCTGAAGCAGCCATAGTACTTCCTATGGGACATCAGAGTTTCCCCTCTCGGCCCCTTAAACTACTGAGCCATGGACAGGCTCAAACCCAGCCATAGTGGTAGATATACGCCAAGGAAGATGAAGACCTTTAATGCCCTAAGTACGGATTGTGATACCCTCCTATTAGCTGGGTGACACCAAGTCTGCTCCTTTTAAAGACAGGCTGAGTGGCACATGAGTGGTGTTGAGGAGCAGAGAAGTCTAGAAGTCTTAGAAAGAATGAGCAAGAATTGAGCTTCAAAAGCCTCTGACCTAGCATCTTTATCTTGTTTCCCTACTGTGCACAAAGACTGCAGGACTAGCCAACAACCTTAACATCTTCCACACTACAGCTTTGTGGGCCAGGCTTCTGTAGACAGAGTATAGCTAGCCCCACCTTTCATACACACTATCTGAATGGTACAGCAGGGACCCAGTGTCAATGCTGTCTCCTAGGGAGTTAGAATTTTGTTGAGATGGGGTTTTATGTACCCAGGCTGCTTAAAACTTTCTATATAAAGCTGAGGATGACTTTGAACCTCTGATCTTCCTGCCTACACCTCCCAAGTTCAAGGATCTTAGGCATGTACCAAGCCTGGTTTATGCAGTGCTTAGGATCAAACCCAGAGCTCTGTGTGTACTAGGCAAGACATTTTCCAGCTGAGCTACATTATATCTCTAGCCTCATACATAGTTTTTTTTAATGAAGATTTGCAGATGCACAAGAATGTCAAAAGATCTACATTAACACCTCTGCACCCACCACCTCAACCGTCAGTGGCTAACACTGCTCTGCCTGCTTTATCATCTGCGTCCATCAACCTCGTGTTTTTACACATTCACACTCAGTTGCAGATATCAGTACATTTTAACTTCAACCACTTCAGCATGCGTGTCCTCATTAAAGGAAGTTAGGGTTTTCGTGAAAAGTACACATCTTAGGTGTTAGGTGTGACTTTTTGAAAGCAGTGCTTTTAGCTCCAGCTTGCCCCCTTGTGGACACAGCCTTGTTGGGTGTGTTGGATTGCAGAGCCAGGAAAGAACGTCAGAAACTCCACAAGGTGGCCTGTGGGGTGAGTCCCGGGAGGTGGAGAGTTTCAAGATGAGGTACTAGCAGGGGTCTGTCCTGGACTGGAGGGTGGCAAGAGGGTTCGACTCTCTTTGCTCTTCCACAGGGTCTTTCATTCATTACCTTCATCTGCTATGTGGTGGCCTCGGCATCTGCCTTCCTTACAGTACCTCTGCTGGAGTTTCTGTTGGCTGTTTACTTCCTCTTTGCTGATGCCATGCAGCTGAATGACAAATGGCAGGGCCTGTGCTGGCCCATGATGGTAAGGATCGGGGGATCACCTGAAGAATCTGGGTTCTACAATTCAGCCCTGCTGTCTTCAACAATAGTGGGCAGTTTTAAATTAGGACCCTCACACTTCCACCCCTGCCCACCCAGCAGCACTGGGATGGTGGGACTTGATGCAAGTGGTTAAGACCTCCTGAGCTGGTTGGTCTGTGAAGCTGGGCACCCAAAGAAGGCTTCTGACCACCAGGTGGAGCTGTTGTTCTGATCTTGGAGGAGGAATGTGCCTCAGCCACAGGCATTCAAGCCATTTGTGGCAGGGTGGGGTAACTGAGGACTTGTGGGACTTCCTAGATTCTAGTCATCTGGCATCTGGCCTTGTTTGATCACCAGAGGGTCTTACAGTCCCCTTGTTTGATCACCTGAGGCCTGACAGTCCCGAGAGAGTGCCCTTTAATGGATAAAATGCATCATAGAAAATAGGCAGCAGAGGCTAGGCTTGACCTCTGCTCTCTAGAATTTATCTCCAGCATCCAACTACCTGGTGATAGTTGCCCTCATTGCAGCCCCACCTTGAGGACTAAGCAGAGACTATGATCATAAATGGATCTCACTGTGGCAAAGCCAAGCCTCTTGGAAAGCTAGACTTTCTCCACTTGCCATTTTTGCCAACTGCAGAGCCAGATATAGCATAGTATACACCCTATTTGCTACCCACAGGGCAGAGAAAATCCAGCTGGACCAGGAATGGGGCAGTATAAGCTGCTAGAGGCCTGCAGAACAAGACACACGAGGAATAGATCAGGGCCAGGGCATGCAGGTGGAGCCAGGAAAGGGACTCCACGGGTGCTAGGTGTGTTGGGTCCCCATGCTCTGCCACATTGTGGGAGGTCAGAACAGTGTGGACATGTCCCTCTCTCCTCAGGACTTCCTGCGCTGTGTCACTGCTGCCCTCATCTACTTCGTCATCTCCATCACTGCTGTCGCCAAATACTCAGACGGGGCTTACAAAGCAGCTGGTGTGAGTGGCTGCCCTACCCCCTGGGGGACATACCCAGCAGTGCTCCTTCCCTGATGCTCCAGGTCATCCCTCTCGGCACCCACTTCTACAGTGGGGCCTGGGCATATCCTGCCCCTGCTTAGGCTCTGGGTCCCTATGTGGGTCTCTGTCATTTCCAGTCTAATTCAAAATTTAGTCTGTCCTGAGTTGAGAGGTTGTGTCTACCAGGCTCACAGCCCATCTACTCGATCTGCCAGAACTCAGAAAGGCTGTGCCGGCCCATCAGTCCTGGTGGGGCCATTTTGTCCGTGCTGCTTGCATATGCCCAGTCTCCTGGTCCATGAAAACCCAGAGTCCTCATGATGTTTCCATCCATCCTGTCCATGTTCCCTGCCATATTCCATGCATGTATCCCACAGGTTTTTGGCTTTTTTGCCACAATTGTGTTTGCAATTGACTTCTACCTGATCTTTAATGAAGTGGCCAAATTCCTCAAGCAAGGAGACTCTGTGAACGAGACCACAGCCCACAGGACAGAAGGAGGTGAGTGGCATGGTTTCTGAAGAACCTCGATGATCACTTTTAGGATAGATCTGTCCTTCCTTGGGGATACTTGGTTAGTTTGAGGCTGAAGGAAGTGGGAAATGTTTTACAAACTAACAGGAAGGGAAAGTGAGTGTATGCCTGGACCTCTGGCCCTGCAGGACACCCTAATGTCCCCAGGGAAGCTAGTCAGGATGCCAATCCATCTGGGACCAACCCACTAGACCCTCCTTCCCCTTTCTTCTTTCCTGTTTGGAAGCCCAAAGTACCTAGGCAAACACAGGCACAGTGTGGCCTGGTTTTTGTTTGGGTGTTTTGTTTTTGAAACAGGACCTGTGTAACTCAAACTGGCATAGAACTAACTCACTTCATAGCCCAGGCAGGTCTCAAACTCATGCCAACCCTTACCTGGCTTGTTTGGATCTTTTTTCCAAAGAAAGTGCCAGGTACTTCTCTGGAGCTGGCCATCAGTGCTGTGGCTAGACAGACAGTTGCTCTCAGGCTGGTCCTGGCTGTAGGATCCTCCCTATTGAGTGAGTACCAAATGTCTGAAGTAGGACCTCGTTGGTTAGGTTTAGGGGCCACCAGCTTCCCACTGGGATTTCCAGGCACTGTCCCTCTGCTAAAAATGTATGCCACTCCAAACTCATCCCTGCTCTGTGGCAAACAGGTTAAAATGCTCCTGGATGTTGTCTTCTAGTCTTTGGGACCTACAGCAAATGCTGGTCAGCCAGCTCAGGGATCAGAGCATAAATGTCCATGGAGACATGCATTTTGAATATTTTGTGTGGTTCTAATATAAAACAATTGTTTTTGCAGCAAAAGTATTCTTGGCCTTTATGTTAGATATGACTATAGCTCCTACTTATACAACCCTGGCTAATGGATGAGGGAGAAGAACCAGGGCTTGAGGAGAGAGGTGACAAGCTTAAAAATACAGCCACCAGTGCTAGGGTCAGGCACTAGTGATTTGCCTTATGAAGCATGAGGTTCCAGAAGGTTCTACAGAATAATCTTTAACAGTAAGATTCTAGGAGCCTTTAAAATTACATCACTAATTGACTTTAACACAATAAAATGCTTTATATTCGTTTCACAATATAGAATAATATATAAAGACCTAAACCCATAAAATAGCTTTATAAACAAACAAACAAAAAGATTGCCCATTTTCTAATGTATTTTAGTTCAGGGACAAGAAATTAGTTGCTGAATGAGGGTAGAGAAAGGGGTGCAGGTATACAATTCCAACATCCTCAGGTGAGAGGGGACATCTTGGGCATGCCTGGACCCCCTGGGGAGGAAGCATCTGAGCTTTGGGCTGAGCAGAAGTGCCTGCTCTGTATCCCCTTGTGCTCCAGGGCCCAGCCTGCCGCTAAGATGGGAGAGGTTGGGCCCAGCGCTCCTGCTGGCAGTCAGCTGGCGCCGCCTCCTATCCCATGCTCCAGGCACCGTTGCCAGCATCCTCTACTTTCCTTCCAGAAGATGATTCCAACTCGGACTTGGACTCTGACTGAAGGCCTGTCTGCGCCTCGCAGCTGGAGCACTTAGGCCTCCCACCCATACCGTCCTGATGTGGCTACAGGAGCATGGCAGTGGATGCCCATGGGAGAGCAGACCAAGGAGCCAGTCTCTCGAGATTACGCTCCTGAGCCTCACACTCCAAACTGGCTGTGCTGGCTTCGACTGCTGAGCTAGCACATGAGGGCACTTTGAATAGCCTCCGTTCTCCTGTTTCAGTCCTAAAGACCTTGAGCCTTTTCACCTCACTGCCCTACAGAAGCAGACGCGTCACATGGAGCCAGTCACTGCAGTTCATGTGGCAGCACAGGGTGGGG
>CABHPH010144524.1:0-10747 GCA_902168325.1 Peromyscus nudipes
TGATAGACCAGACCATGTTGTTTTAAGGGAGATTGTGGAAGGACGTTGGAACTTTGGGCTAGAAAAGTCATTCAATGTTGACAGCTCAGTGAGCTGTTTAGAAGGAACTTGGAAGATAAGAATGTTGAGAGCAGGGCAGACAATGGAGGCCTGCCTTGTGAAGCATCAAAGGAAGTAAAGACTCTACCATGAATTCTGTGTGAAGAATCTCTTGTGTCTTGTCAGTTGGAGCTAAAGACCTTTGCTTTGTTGGGATACTCGATGCTGGTAGCTGGAGCTGAGAAATTAGAGGTGATTAAGAAGAGGCCAGCACCCTTGAAGGAAAATCTTCTGGAAAGTGTTTCCTGAGAGTCAGCACACAAAAGCTATGTTACAGACATGGCCTAGGCTGTACCTTGTGCTGGCAGCTGAACTTGGTAGTGTAAGAGTCACCCTTAGCTGGTAGTCCTGGGTTCTAGAAGAAAGTAAGCTCAGCAAGCCACGTGAAGCAAGCCAGTAAGCAGCACCTCTCCTTGGCCTCTGCATCAGCTCCTGTCTCTAGGTTCCTGCCCTGTTTAAGTTCCTGTTCTGACTTCATTGGATAATAAACAGTGAGGTGGAAGTGCAAGCCAAATCAATCCTTCCCTTCCCAAGTTGCTTTTGATCATGGTGTTTCATCTCAGCAATAGTAACCCTGACCAAGACAAATCTCTATAGTGTACTTGTGTGCTTTTTTAATAAATTTATTCTTTGACAATTACATACATATATTTAATACATTCTGATTTTCTCACCTCTCTTATCTCCCTCCCACTTCTATCCACACTTCTCACTACAAGTTTAAAGTGGACCTACCCTAATTAAAAGTATAAGTGAAAAATCTGAAAGCCACTTCTTATTATATTATTTATTTATTTAGTGTTGGGGCTGAACCCTGGGAGTTGAGAACATTAGGCAAGCACTTCAACAGTAAGCTATAGCTCCAGACCTTCTTAAAATTTATTTTGAAACTGGGTCTCAATAAGTTGTTCAGGCTTCTCTTCAATTCAGTTTGGATCCCAGGTGGGCCTTGAAGTGCCTCAGATTCCCAAGTATTGAGATTACAGGTGTTTGTTACCACATCTAGCCATTAGCATTTGCATCTGTGTTTCTAAGAACTGTCAGTTAATATTCATTACCTAGTTTTCTGTTGCATTGTTAGTTTGATTATTCTTGATTTCTAATGGTCTTATAGTTTAATTTTTATTATAATAAGTTTAAGATACACATGAAAGTGAACATAATGTCTATATTGGGATAATCATATCTCCTTAAACATTTATTACTTGTTCATAGTGAAAACTTTCAAAATTCTTTCTTTTTAGCCTTTTATATATTATTGTTGTCAATTAACATACTACTGTGCAGTAGCATGCCAAAATGACTTGTTTTTTCTGTCACTCAGTGCCCATTCATCAGACATTCTCTACCCCTCCAAGCTCATTTCTCTACCTAGAATCTGGTAGCAATGATTCTACTCTTAACTCCAGTGCCTGTCTTTTTATTCATTAATAAGGGTAATCACTGCCTGTATTACAAACTATAAGGATATTTTACTGGCTTTCATTAGTCTTTTGACTTATGATTTGATTTGATTTAAAAATTAGAACCATCCATTGTTCTTTTCATTGAAGTTTCTGAACTTTGACTTTATGTTGGAAAATACTTCCTAGCTACTAACTTGAAAAAACTCACTTGTGTTCACTTCTGAAACATGGGCAATTTTGTTCTTTTAAAAGTTTAAAGCAGCTTCTGGCAAGATGGCTCAGCAGTTAAGAGTATTGCTGCCTTTTCAGAGGACTTGGGTTTGTTTCCCAGCATGCACACTGTGGCTCACAACCATCTGTAACTCCATTTCAGAAGGGACCTGACTATTGGTGAAATTATTAAGGACACTCCACATAGTTAAAAGGGAGGTTTATTTTGTGGGGTAACTTACAAGTGAAGGGATAGGTAACAGGGTCTGGGAAAGGCGTGGCGCAGTCTGGCGGTGTTCTCTGGAGAACTCTGTTCGGTCTACCTCCAGCATCCTGGGTCCAGGAACCAAGAGAGCTGGTCTATCCAGATCTCGGGTCTTCAGGGTCCTCTCTCAGCCCCACCTTGTAGGCGTGACAGTTACGGAAGCCTCGCTGGGGGTTGGAACTTCTAGATCAATGCTGGAATGGCTACCCACTACACCTGACACTGTCTTCTGGCCTCTGCTTGTACCAGACATAAATACAGACAAAGCATCCATAGACATTTAAAAAGAAAGTCTAAAGTAGATTGAATTTACCCTGGTGTATACTGTGATGAATCCAGAACTTATTTTTTCATCCTGCTAAATGACTTCCACCTATCCAATTAAAACTTATTTTTTAAAATGACTTCAAATGAGAATAGTAGTACACATCTGAAATCCTACTGTTGTTGATTGTTTTATTACTCTTTTGGGGGGCCTGCGACTCAGCTCCCAAAAAAATCACACACAGAGGCTTATTCTTAATTATAAACACTAGGCCTTAGCTTAGCTTGTTTCTTGCCAGCTTTCCTTAACTTAAATTATCCCATCTACCCTTTGCCTCTGGGTTTTTCCCATTCTCTTACTTCTTTAAATCTTACTTTTATTCCATGGTTTTCTATGTACCTGGGTGGATTGCCCCTGGAGTCCTCCTCCTTCTCTGATTATTTCTTCTTCTCTCCTGATTTCTCTTTCTATGTATTCTCTCTGCCTGCCAGCCCCATCTATCCTTTCTCCTGCCTTGGTATTGGCTGTTCAGCTGTTTATTAGACCATTAGGTGTTTTAGACAGCAAAGTAATACAGCTTCACAGAGTTAAACAAATGCAAAATAAACAAAAGTAACACACCTTAAAATAGTATTCTACATTATCCTACCACCCAGCAGGTTGAAGAGTTTGAAACCAGTCATGGCTATACAGTGGGACCAGTCTTCAATCACTTTTACCCAAATATTTCTAAATATCACTTTATAAGGATGCCTTTTTATGTGTATGTGTATGTGTATGTGTGTCATGTATATGTAGGTGCTTGTGGAAGACAGAAGATGATG
The DNA here is from genome assembly GCA_902168325.1 of Peromyscus nudipes. Lineage (NCBI taxonomy): Eukaryota > Metazoa > Chordata > Mammalia > Rodentia > Cricetidae > Peromyscus > Peromyscus nudipes. Next base: position 3,070 of record CABHPH010144524.1, read on the forward strand.
TCAGATCCCCTGGAGCTAGTAACATGCCATTTTGATTTGCCTGATAGAGGTACTTCTAGGTCCTCTGGAAGAGTAAAAAATACTCTTAATCATGAAGCCATTTCTCCAGAATTTTAAATACCACATTTATTATATACTATCTATACTTATTTTGGTTAATTCTGAACTTTACATGATATTTCACTTTAAACATATTTATTTTATTGAGAATACTTATTGCTCATACAATACAATTTGATTACCATATCCCCTCCCCAACTCCTCCTAGACCCTCTCCAACTCCCAACCCACTCAAATCCAAACCGTTTCTTTCCTCCATTAGAAAAAAAAGCAAACACCCAAAGGAAAAAAATGTAATAAAATAAGATAAAGCAAAAACTGGACTAAGACAAAACAAACATACAATCAAAAAGCGAGAGAAAAAAAGCATAAGGAATACATATAAATGCAAAGACACACACATTGGCACACATAGAAATCCCATAAAAGCACAAAAACAGAGTCAATAATATATAAGCAAAACACCTGTAAGATAAAAAAAAAATGCCTAGACTGAACATCAAGATACAAAAACTTCCAAAAATACCATTGAGTGTCTTTGTGTTGGTCATCAATTGCTGGGCGTAAATAGGGACTGCCTTTTGTGTTTTGTATACTGAGTGAGACTCTGATGGAGAAACTTTTCTTCTGTGAGTGCTTATCAATTGGAGACAGCTTCTGGGTTAGAAATAAGGGCTTTGTCCACCTCCCCTCTCAAGACTGGGACCCTGAGTTCAGATGTGTGTCAGCCGTGTTATGTTTAGAGAGCCTTGTTTCCTTGGTGTCGTCCATCCCCACTGGCTCTTTGGGTATTTCTGCCTTCTCTTCCAAAGAGTGATGAGCCCTGAGGGATTTGATGAAAACATCCAACTTATGACTAAGTGTTCCAAGGTCTCTCACTCTCTTACATTGCCTAGATGTGGATCTCTGTATTTTCTCACATCTACTGAAGCAGTAAGCTTCTCTGATGATGGCTGAGCAAGATATTGATCCATGAATATAACAGAATATCATTAGGAGTCATTTTATTTCTACATTCCTTTAGCAGAACAGTATCATTGCTTCATTTAAATAAAATTTTGTGTATGTGTGTACATGTGTGTGCTTATTTGTATGTCTATGTATGTGTGTGTGTGTGTGTGTGTGTGTGTGTGTGTGTGTATGAGTGCAGGACAAAAGAGAGCATTGGATTCCCTGACACTGGAATTACAGGTAGTTGTAAGCTGCCAGACTTGGGTGTTGGGAACTAAACTCAGATCATCTGGAAGACCAGTAAGTGCTCTTAACCACTGAACTTTATTCCTACATTGTATTTTTATTCTTATTTAATTTTTCATACAATATATTTTGATGATATTCTTTCCCTCCCCGAACTATTCCCAATCTTCCACACCTCCCTACCCTCCCAATTTCATATTTGCTCTCTCTTGAATTAAAAAAAAAGGAAAAACAACAAAAATCAAAACAAAATCCCAATAAAACAAAAGAATGCCAAACAAAAGTGCAGTATAAACAAAAACAAAAAGATGGAGTCCTTTTTGTATTAGCCAACTACTTCTGGGCATGGGACTACCATGGATTTTGATTGATAAACTCAGTAACCGTCCATTGGAAAAATCTGATTTTCCCCTTCTCAGAAGATCTCAATTGGAAATAGCTTCTTTGTGTCTATCTCTCCTTCTCAGTACTGGCAGTTTGTCTGGATTGAATCTGTGCAGCTCTTGCATGTGCTGCCACAGTCTTTTGATTTTATATGCTAATCAGTGTTTTGTGTCTAGAAATCACTGTTTCCTTGGGGTCATCTGCTACCTCTGGCTCTTACAAGTGTTTTGCAAATCTTTCCAATCATTTGGGAAAAAAAGCAGTTGTTTCAACTTCTTGAAATTCTTCCTATAGATTTTACTTTTCTAGGAAATTATGCATTTCTTCAGTTTTGCACATGTCTGTCTGCATAAATGAAATCTTCGATAAATTTTTCAAACAATGTTAGTGATTTTGATTGACCTTTATTATTTTATTTTGTGTCCAGTTTTTTTCTTCTCCTCTTATAGGGTCTAATGATTTTCATTGATTTTTTTTAATTGAAAAAATTAAATACAATGTATTCTGATCAGTTTCCTCTCACTCATCTCCTCCAAGATTCTCTCCACCTCCCCACTCGATCAACTCCATGTCTTCTTCCTCTCTCTCCTTAGAAAACAGACAAGTAATTAAACAGACCAGAATAAACGTGAAAGTAAAGAAGGATGAGAAAAACTTACTTCACCTTACAGCACACACACACACACACACACACACACAAATATAAAAACACAAACTCAGAAACCATAATATACAAGGAAAAGACCAATAACATTAAAAATGACCAAATAAAGTAATATAAGACAAAAAAATCTCCAAAAAAATACCATTTTGTTTTGGCCATCTACTACTGGGCATGCAGCCTGCCCTTAAGTGTGGTTTATATACTCAGTGAGACTCCATTATGGAAAACTAATTTTTCCTTTGCTAAGCTGTTTCAGTTGGAGATAGGTTCTTGGTTAGGGTTGGGGTTTCATGCCTACTTTCGACTCTCAACTCTGGGATCGTATCTGATTTGGACTTGTGCAGGCCCTGTGCATGACGCTTTAGTCTTTGTGAGTTCATATGTGAGTCAGTCCTGTTGTATTTGGAAGGCACTGTTTCCCTGGTGGCTCTTACAATCTTTATGACTTTTATTTATTTAATGCTTTCAGCTTTTGTTTTCTGGCTGTTGAATTCATTTTGTCCATCAGTTCATTTCATAAACACAGCTGTACATTTGTGTATGTAAGTTTCTTTAATTATGATTATGTTTTAGTTTTGTATTAATACTTATATTTACAAAGTAGGCTAGTTATACTTATTTGTAAATATTTAAACATGTTTATTTTTTATTTCTAAACTTAAGAGTTACATTTTCATTCTATGGTTTATCACTAAGCTTATATATTTACAGCCGGGCGGTGGTGGCACACACCTTTACTCCCAGCACTCAGGAGGCAGAGGCTGGAGGATCTCTGTGAGTTCGAGGCCAGCCTGGGCTACCAAGTGAGATACAGGAAAGGCACAAAGCTACACAGAGAAACCCTGTCTTGAAAAACCAAAAAAAAGCTTATATATTTACATTATATGCTTAGACGTTTTCTTTAGACAGCATGTATCTTATGGTGAACAATAACAAAATTAGCTGACTTTTAACTTTTCCTTCTTTTCTATGTCCTCGTACAACACATATAAGTATAGCTTACAAATGAACTGTAGACGTAAACGCAACATCATGCTGTAAAATATGAAAAGAAAATAGGACAAAAATCATTGTCACGTTAGACTTGATAAAGTTTCTGAAACAGTATGAAAACCCATGAACTATTAAAAAAACAAAAGAACAAACTAGGCCCTTATTCTTTGATAGACATGGCTAAAAATGAAATAAATTGCCAGGTATAAAGTGGTAGAAAACATCTGCAAACCATGTAATTTGGCAAGAGCCTGTTATTCAGGAATATAAAGAAAAGATTGTAGCAATATTAAGAAAACAGCTTAAATGAGCAAAAAAAATCTGTAGAGATCCTGAAATTATTTCAATATCTATTTCATTTGTGTATTTTATATTTTAACATGTGTTTTCTTTAACACAAAACTTTGTTTTACAAGATATTACCTAAAATTGTGCTCCAAGTTGCTATCCATAAGAGAAATTCAAATTGAAATACAATTATAAGGCAGAATGAAGTAAGAGACAGAGGAGGGACTAGGAGAAGAAATGTTGTCCTATGGGCATGACATGGTTGTTAAACGCATGAACCCTTAGTAGCTATGGCTGCCTGCACAAGGCTGGTGCAAGTTCATGCCTACTTACATTCTAGGATTGGCTACAGAGCCACCCACCTTCCAGCAGAGAAACTCTTGGCAGTTTCTACCTGCTGGGGAAAGTGTCATCTCTTTGCTTTAGGAGTGTGACCACTGATAAGTTGCTCATGCACCAATGGATGACCAGCCCCTCCCTGCCCCCATGTACATGTGCATGTAGGCAGTACTAACTGGACTCAGTGTGTTAAAAATACATAAAAATACAAAGTACATACATACATACATACATACATACATACATACATACATACACACACATAAATTCCAAAAGGAAGACATTTGTTTGGAGGGAGATGTGACTGTTTCTAGGGGAGAATTGGATGGGTCAGTATAGGGTAAATATGATCAAGATACATTGTATACATGTATGAAATTTCAAAAGAATGAGATATTGATACATAAGCAGCTACCTTTCCTGAAGGTGTTTATGTAGTACTAATAGGCACTTATGACTCAGAAATTCCAGTCTTAGATATCTAATTAAAAGAAAAATTTTTAAAGTTCACAGATTTGCACTAGTCATAATTCTCCAAATAAACAAAAGCAGTGAATCTGTGTATATGTATGTGTATGTATTGTGTTAGTATTTATATGCACATGTAAATGAGACATTACCTCTTGAGATTACTGAGACTGAGAAGTATCAAGATCTGTAAATGGCAAACTGGAGGAATAGAGGAACCACTAATACAGTTTAAAATTGAGGTGAATGGTTTGCAAACCAGCAGATCTAACAGTTTAATATGTTTCTCTCAGAAAAGACAGAAGTCTGAAAGAATAGCATATATTTCAGTCCTAGAATGAATTCCAGAGAAGGCCTCTTCCAAACAGTAAGACAACCAGAGTACTCTCTCATTCTCAGGAGCCTTTCTGATCTATGCAGGCCTTTAAATAATTGAATGATGACCACCTACATTATTTAGGGCAATATCTTTATTCAGCCCACCAATTCAGTTGATAGAACATTCTCAGACATTCCAAAGACAATGTTTATAATCTGCTTATAATAACCATTATTGAAACCTTATAAAAGTTGCATTATTTATATTCACTTTAAATTAGAAGAAAGTTCAACATGTGACGAGTAAAAGAAGAGATGATCTAGCCATACAGTTGACCACTTTTCAGTAATAAGTAAAGAGGAATGAAGCACTGATATACACAACACCATGCATGAATCTCAAAATTATGCTGCTAAACTTAAAAGTGAAACACAGAAGACTGCAGAGTGTGTTATTTCATTCAGATGAAATTCTGGAGAAGACAAATGTCCAGTGAGAGAAAGTGGTTGCCTGTGGTGAAAAATAAGGCAACAATACTGAGAAACACTGAGGATTTATTGAAGAGATCTATGGCATGTTAGTTGGGATACACACAAATTCATATAACTGCAAGAACATACCACATACCTAAGACATAATGGTTTTAGGATATGTTTGTTATTCCTCAGAAGGTGGGCGAACACAATGTTACCACATTACTTCTGAGAGTAAAATGGATATTTTCTAATAGAGAGAGAGAAATTGTGACGTCTCAATGGAAAGTAGTGTAATTGAAAATGTGATTATAAATCAAATGTGGTCACTATATTATATTTATAATTATTTGACAAAATATACATTTATTTATTTTATTCTTTCTAATATACCCTTCCGTGTGTGTGTGTGTGTGTGTGTGTGTGTGTGTGTGTGTGTGTGTGTGTATGTGTGTGTGTGTTTACCCATGTGCCAAGGCATGTAGAGGTCAATGGACAACTTTGAGGAGTCTGTTTCTGTCTTACTTATTGTTATTGAGATAGGGTCTCTCATTATTTCTGTGATGCTGGTTACTCAAGGCTATAGAGTTTGGAAGTTTCGGAACAGTTTTTCTGTTTCCAAACTCCCATATAACAGCAGGAAAAATGAAATTGCAGATATGTACCAGCTTTTTACAATAATTCCAGAGAAGGAACTCAGGTCATGAGGACTGAGTGGCAGGCACTTTTAACCACTGAACCATCGCACTGGCACCTAAATTGATTAACAGCAAAGAACATACATATTTTTAAAGTTGCTTTAAGGAATTGAAAATACATATTTCTCATTTAATTTAAATTGTCTGAATAATAAATACAGTCCTAAATCAGAATAGAATAGTTCAATATTATAAATTCTATACCACCCCCAATTGCATCTGGTCTTAGTCTATTTGCACAGAACTGAATGACATTGACAAATGATGATGATGAGACTTGGAAAGTCAATAATATAGAGTCTGAGGTATGCTAAACTCTTTCAAATGTGAAGGGTTTATAAATACGAGGACAATGGAAACATATAAGGAAAAGTTTAGTTGGCTTTTTTTTCTGGTCATTGTTGTCTCATTTTTCAACAAGATTTCTTTTTGTGTGTTTGATCATACTTTTCAAGAACCTTTACTAGCTACATTATTATCTAATAGTTTTACTATTCTCTTGGATTATTCCTGTGTCTAAATCATTCTCTATTAATGACTCAGTCACTGAAGTTACACTAAAGCTTTTAGCCACTAAGAAATCATAGGTCATTCAGGAAATTGTTGCTGCCATGCATAATTTGCTATTAATGACATTCACCTGTGCCAACAGCAATTAGAGATTTCCCCACCAATTGTACAAAAACATGAAAGAGTTAATGGACCTCTAATAGTATACCTAACAGGATCAAATCATTATTTCAGAGCATGTTTAATCATAATTTCTTATTCAATTAATATTGGAACTATACAAATTTATGGAGTACATCAAGATAATTCTTAATTAAGTTAAGGTAGCTCAGTCACTGGCATTTCAATTATGCAATGTATTGCTCAAAATGTTTGGGTGGGAGCTCCACCTCAACCCCTGGTACCCTGGCATCCCTATACCCAAAGAGTCTGGAATGTTTGGAAGGAGACTGGTGGAAGATCCACCTGAACTCCCCTCCGCATCTGTTTCCCTAAACCTGCCCCTTCAAAGCCTGCCAAACACACCTCCTCCCTAAACCTGCCCCTTCCAAGCCCGCCAAACAGCACCTCCCCCAGAGAGGCTCAAGACCACTCCCACAGAGTATATAAGCAGCATCCCAGAAAACAGACACGTGGTTTTTCTGGTCTTACATCCCTGTCTCCTCTCTGTGGGCTGGGGAATTGCCCAGGAGCGCTTTACCCATTAAACCTGGGCTTTCCAATTTGGTCTGATTCAGTTTGCTGCTTCATCAGAAAGGCCTTCAGGAGGCCTAAAACTTATCATAAAAGTGTTCAATAATGTCCTATGATCTCTGAGACAGAAAAATAAAACAATTTCTATTCATTCTGTAGAATGAGATGTCAGTAATTACCATTAGACAATCTAAATTATTTTATTTTTGTCACTTTATTCTTTATCAATAAGTTTTCTTCACATATTATTTTTATGTAATTGGCACATGTATCACTTACTAGTCTAAATTTACCACAAATACTGAGACACAACTTGTAGAAACTTTTTGTGATGTGGAAGATCATATTGATATTTTTATTTTAAGAATTAAAAAATCAGATCTTACACATTGAGCCCCCAAATTTGTGGGTCTGGATCTTGAAACTGTTTTTACCATAACGTAAAATACCCTGATGTTTTAGTGTAGTCCAAATTATATCTCTTTTATCAAGCATAAATATATCAGTCACTTTTTACTCTCCTTTCTCCTGAAACTTGGTATTTTTTTTTACCAAGAATTATGAAGCATCATGCTATGTGGAGGGAAAAAAA
>CABHPH010144525.1:0-30590 GCA_902168325.1 Peromyscus nudipes
GTCAGCTCAGGATTCCTGTCAACCATTGCCAGAACTCCAGGGAGGCTACCTAGTAAATAGGACCCTAAGAAAGACACAGGGATCGCCCTATGGCAGAGAAATGGATAAGATCTACATGAGCAAACTGGATGTGAGGGGGCGGTAATGGAGGGCAAGGGTCAGGGGAAAGAGACCTTAGGGAAGCCTCGATCAGGAACAGAGTGGGAGAACAAGGAAGGAGATACCATGATAGGTGAGGACCCCATGGGAATAGGAAGAAGCAGAGTGCTAGAGAAGTCCCCAGAAATCCACAAAGATACCTCCACAATAAACTACTGGCAGTGGTCGAGAATTTGACATTTATAAAGAGACATTTTTTACAAGAAGACGTACATTATAGCCATGCATGAACACAAAAGGTAAAAATTAGAAGCCTTGAAAGTCTGATTCATCTAGGATATTCTCAGTAGCAAATGCAATGGCTGTGTGATTAGCAGGTTTGTCACAGACAATTTTGCACTTCAGGTCATCTAGATAAATAGTAACCTTGTGTGTATGCCTGAGTAGACACTGGAATAGGTTGTATAGGTCAATAGGGTGAACGTCTTTGTTGGATGATTGCAAATTTGCCAATCACCACCAAGTAGAGCAATAATTTTGCTTTCATGTTGAACCTAAACACCAAAAGACAGGTAGGTATTAGTCACATTATTAATACTTATTAGTTCTTATTAATTTCTTGTGTGTTTCTGTGTGTGTGTGTGTCTGTGTACATTTGTATGTACACGAATGAATGTGAATCTGTGTAGTTTTGCATGTACAAGCATTTAAAGATCAATAGTCAACCTTAGGAAAATTCTTCTAGTGACCACTTTCTATGTTTTTTTTTAAATTAAAAAAATTACATATAGCATGTTTTAATTATTTATTATGTTTGAGATTATAATATAATTGCATCATTTCATCTTTCTTTTTCTTCCGTCAAAACCCTACTATAAACTCCTGGCTCTCTTTCAAATCCATTCTCTTTTCTAATTAATTGTTGTTTTGTGCATACATGTGACATATAGTGTATTTTATAAGATTATATTCTTCCCTTTCCTCCAACTTCACCCAGATCCTCCCGTATTCCTGTTCATCCAATTTCATGTTCATGTTCTCTCTCATTCTCTAAAAGAATATCAGGAAACAAAACCAAACCCACCTAATGTGGAAACAAACAAACAAAGACAAATTCAAAGAAACAAAAAATGCAAAACAGCACACACACACACACACACACACACACACACGGAGTCTGTTTTGTATGGGCTTACTACTCATTGGCAAGGGGCCTGCCCTGGAGTGTGGTTAAGACACTCTTACTTTCCCTTCTTATGTTTTACATAAACTCATCACATATCTGCTTACCTCTACCTCCCCTTTACTGGAATTGGAAGAGAAGCCAGCACGTATTTTTTATATATAGGTTTGGGGATCACTCAGCTACTCATAATTAGAAAGAAAGCATGTACAGACTGAAATTTCTCCCCAGCACCCATGCATATTCTTTTTAAATTTTAAATGGAGTTTGGGAGAAATAGAGAAATAGAAATCAAGGATTTTCATGTATCAAAATGTATTATGAATACAATAGCCAAGTAAAACAGGAAGAGATGTCTATATATTTTTATGTGCAGTTGATCCCATATAGGTATATCCATGTAGAAATAGACATATGGAGAATCTGACATTGTTATTTAATTGTAGATATAGCTTTAATTAAAGGGTAATGTAGGGGCCAGTCTCATTTCTTTCAGTTCAGGGAATTTTATTTTCCCTGATGTGTCCTCTTATCTTTGGGGTTCTAGTAGAGTTTCTTGATCCTTTCCATCTTTCAAGTAAATCTGTTTTCCATATTATATATATTTTCCAAAGCATTGGACATGATGAACATTTCATTTAATGTGTTAAGATGCATAGAGTCTAAACATGACTGTCCACCCCATTCAGAAAGCTATTATCTAAATTACTCTGAGGTAAAGTTATTTTCTATTGAGATCACTGGTATTAGGTTTCTCACTAATGAACCTTAGAGAGGTTTGGCTTTGCAAGCAGATCCTTAAGAACACCACTATATATAAATTGGATACCTAAATTTCATTCTTTCAAATAAATACTGAAAAATTCTTTTCTTATTATAAATCACCTCTTTCAGGCAGGAGATAAGCAAAGAAATGTAAAGAGCCAGCTTATCCTGCTAAGTAAGGTCTTAATTCCTTCTAGCATTTCTTGATTTTTATCCTGCACATATTTGGCTTTTGACAGCATATTATCAGAGTCTCCTGGAAGAGCAGTCACTGCAGATACCAGGGGCATCAGCAGGTATCCGAGGAATGTGAAATGTTGATAACTGCTCTCAGAAGGTCTTCTGCTTAAGCAATCATGGTAGAAGATTGCTTTAAAGTAAGTGACTTGCAGCATGGTAGATACATACAGTATCTGTGCCAAGTTGTACCCTGTAATATCTATTTATAATTAATAAATGTACAGAGGAGGTTTTCCATATATAATGCACATTTTAGAAATGGAAAATTAATGCCATGGGAGGAGAGTTTGCAAAAATAAATGTAATTAGTCTTAACTATTTATTCTAATATGAAGCTAAACTGATTTTGTATGTTTTCCCTCTGTGTTCTCCTATCTTCCCTTGTGATATCTGTTCGATTGTTTCCATTGCCATTTGATGGGACTTTGTAGAATCCACAGGACCTGACACAGGTGAAACAGATGCTAATACTGTCAGTCTTGAGTGGCCCCGATGATTTTCCACACTGATGAATCAAATTGAACCCTTATGTATTTACTTGTGATTCATACAGTATTACAGATTATTATTAAAACAAAAATACCCTGAAAAACGTTGTATTTAAAATTATATGTTTCTGGGTCTAAATAACTTCTTTCTCCTTGCCTCTAGCAGAGCAGCCCATTTTGGCATGTACAGGTGAATAATAATGATATAGTGTTGTCTTTAATATCAACATGAGCAGGAATCATGACAGACTATAGATACCCATAACATGCACTCCCTGCCAGACTCATACATGAAAGCTATCTCTGAAATGAAGAAAGAAGAGGGATACCATGGGAATTGTGAGAAAAATGTCAAATGCATATGAAGGAAGGAGCAGACAAATTAAATGGCAAAATTGGCTGCTTGTATCTTTGTGGCATAATGATTAAGAATGAGGGCTTGAGTTGCATGAATCCCAGATTCACACTCTTACTTGACATGTATGTAATACAACTTCAGTTTGACCTGTTGAAGCCTGGGTTTATTGTCAGCCTAACAATACTTTGTGTTAGAGAATTTTTTGAGGATTAAATGCATCGGTGTTAATAGAGTGCTTTGCGGGATTCTAGAAAACATACATGAGTAAATGTTCTCCTTTTCTTCCCTTTTCAATTTTTATAACCACATTTTATTAATGAGAAGAGTTTTGTATTCATTACTGGTACAATCAATAACAGCATGAAAGGAGAATAGACTATTTGCATGATATGGATACATATATGAATTTTAGTGTAACTCAAATTCTATTTTTTTTCTTTATTGACATGAGGGTAAAAGGGAGCAGTGATACTGGCTTCTATGGGTACCTACTCCAAAACAACTTCTGTTTCATGGGATACTTTCCAGAAAATATATAACAGCTCAAATGACTAGCTGTTGAAATTGCAAATTTGGACTCATTGAGATCAGGAGATCAAATGGTCCAACTTGATTGTTTCCACTCAATAAGGAAAAAGCTATAATTATTTATGTTACCATGGATTGGATGTGTGTCTGCTCACTTACATCAACCTAATAAATGACTCTAGGCATTGCCATGAGTCTCCAAAAAAGAATAATCCCCTTACAAAATCACAACTCTCTAAATTGGTCAAGTAATCACATTCTAGAAATTTATTCTCGATTCTTCCCTTGGATCCAGTTAAGGCACATTCAAGCATCAGTTGTGCATAGAGTTAGCATCAGTGGCACCAAAGAAACTACTATTTCCAGACTTATTATGGCTTAATAACGTGTTGATAATGCTTAATTAGAAGAACATGGATGAAGGCCAACTTAAGGAACATGATTGAGTCAAAGATGTCTACATCTCTCAGAAGTTCCACCGTAGTGTTTGCTCAAATTCAAGACAATGCTTACCCGAATACTATATTCAGTCAAGTTTCCACCTCAGATATAATAGGTGTGTGTCTGTATAATGTATTTATAAATATATATACACATATATTACAATATACATATATCATACATACATGAATAACTGTACTCAGTCCCAAGAAGAACTGACAGATTGAAGCACTCCTTTGTCCTATTAAGGGAACTATGTTTCTATTACCTCAGGGAGCATTAACATCCTCTTGACTTTTACCACATTCTTATCTCTTTGCGGTTATTTTGCATTTTGCAATAATATATCTAGGGCTGAGGCTACTTTGCAAATTACTAAAGTCATCTCCATTCCATGATGACTCACAGTCACGACAGAAGGAAAAAATGAGTACTTCCTAATACCTTGTCTCTAGTTCATGATGTCATATATGTTCTGTGATGTCTTCTACAACGTACCCTTAGTGTTTCATGTGGTAATACATGCAGTCAATTCTCATCTGACTTTTGGATCATCATATCACAGGAACAGTCATTCATTCTCTGCAGTTTAACCAAACATGATTTTCTGTCAGTAACTATCAAACATTGTAAAACAAGGCATCATAAAGTATGTGAAAGTTCCAGGAATCTATAGGCTTAAATAGAAATGTTTACAAGGTGTTTTCACAGACCAGTTGCATCTAATTAACAGCAATCTGATTGTAGCTTCCTTAATGGAGCCTCTGACCATCTCAGGCATTGATTTTGTCCTGTATTACAATATCACACATAGATTTATACCTGAATTTTCCAGTGGCTATGTCAGAGGAGCATCAAGTCATACTTGACTTTAGGGGTTTGGTCCACCCTAATGCAAGTTACTGATGGTGAATCTCAGATAGGCAAGGTCCGAGGACTTCAGCTCCAGAATGTCTCTTCCTACTGCTGTGTCTTTGCATGTTTGCCGCTGCTATTTTTATTTGGCATCTGGTATGGTGTGAATGAGTGTGAGGTGATCCACACTGTCTTTAATATAGTGTAATTATTTCATGAAAATATCTCGTTCTACTGGGCATTTTTGTCTGTGGATTATTATGCAGACGATTTCCTCTTAAGATGTACTGTTTAACTGAAGCAATTATTTTATGCAATAATAGTGGTAGCTTAAAAAGAATTTTGATGATTGAGGGTTTTTTTAAATAAATATAGTAAAGGACTATGATAGAGGTTAGTTTAATTGGAAAATTAATATAGATAATGGTAGAATATGATGTTGCCCTTACCCCTGATAAAGCAGAAGCTGCAGAGGATAGAAAATAGGAACAAGGAAGTGTCATACAGCTAGAACTTTTGAGTTTCCCTTGAGGAGCTGTGTAGACTGTGGCTTAGGTTAATTATTAAGAAAAAACAGTTGAGTCCCAGAAGCTAAGATAGCTCAATTTCTTTTAAACTTTAAGTTGGGAGATGTGTTCATTGGTTTTGGTGTGCATCATAGCTAAAACAAAGCCTTTTAAAAATGACTTAAGGTTAAGTTAAGATGTTTTTGTTAATGGTTTTGAGGTAGAAAATCTTGGGGAAAAATTTAAAGTTTATAAAGACATACTTTTAATAGTTGAACAAGGCACTCATTGAGGTCAGGGAGCAGGAATAATGGCAACCTGGCTATTGCTGGCTGATCTACTTTTCTTGCTAGGATGGGTTGGTGAACAAGGGTGATGATTAATTCCTTGTACCCATTTCTTGCCTCAGCTTTCTAACATGAAAAAAAAACCCTGTTAATGAGTGGGTATGCACTCTGAGGATTTACAGTAGAGCTGACTGTTTTTCTTTTTTATTTTATTTTGTTTTATTTTATTTTATTTTACAATACCATTCAGTTCTACATATCAGCCACGGATTCCCTTGTTCTCTCCCCTCCCGCCCCCCTCCCCTTCCCTCCAGCCCACCCCCCATTCCCACCTCCTCCAGGGCAAACCCTCCCCCGAGGACTGAGATCAACCTGGTAGAATCAGTCCAGGCAGGGCCAGTCCCCTCCTCCCAGGCTGAGCCAAGCGACCCTGCATAAGCCCCAGATTTCAAACAGCCAATTCATGCAATGAGCACAGGACCTGGTCCCACTGCCTGGATGCCTCCCAAACAGATCAAGCCAATCAACTGTCTCACCCATTCAGAGGGCCTGATCCAGTTGGGGGCCCCTCAGTCATTGGTTCATAGTTCATGTGTTTCCATTCATTTGGCTATTTGTTCCTGTACTTTATCCAATCTTGGTCTCAACAATTCTTGCTCATATAGACCCTCCTCTTTCTCGCTAATTGGACTCCCAGAGCTCCACCCAGGGCCTAGCCTTGGATTTCTGCTTCCAGATCCCTCAGTCATTGGATGGGGTTTCTAGCACGACAATTAGGGTGTTTGGCCATCCTCTCATCAGAGTAGATCACCAGATCAGTTCAACATGCCAGGGTGAAGAAACTGAGGCTCATGCAGTATGATGATAGGTTACAAACATTAAATGGATTAGTGTGTACCATCCATGTCATGCCAATCAATATTGCCCTTTGAAGGAAACACTGACACGCTCTTGAGATCTTTTAAAACATTATTATTATTATTATTATTATTATTATTATTTATTATTACTATTATTATTTTACTTTCCCCAAAGTTACTGAATCCTATTACATTGTACACTATCTTGAAACTGACCTTTGTTTGTAAACTTTCAATGATATAATGCTAATTTCTACATGGTTAACTGATTTGGGGATTCATCTGGAAGAACTAAAAAAAAAATTAAAGTTTGGCAACAAAACAAAACAAAACACCTCAGAGTCAGTGGATGTCACCAATAAGGGAGATGAAAGATTAGAGGGTCAGAGCAACAGGATGCTTGCTTTGAAGTCACATCTACTATATATGACAGGGAAGGGGTACTCATGAAATATCAATAATATGGCTGTCTAAGTGATATCTGCAAAATGACCTTAGTTGACATTTTCACCATGGATGGAGAAAACCTTTCAAGGACCCACCCCTAGATGAAGAGTTAAAGTCAGTCAATGGCTGCTGAGACGCAGAATAAATCTCCATGGATGAGCATGCTGATAGGTTATCCAATCCCAAGTTGCCAGATGTAAATATACAAATATATGACCAACAATAAATGGAATTAACTCTTTTGGTTGTATAAATATATATACATATATATAGTATAAATATATAAATTATATAAATGCGCATATATATGCACATATGTATTTACACAACTAATCATACATACAGACACACTCAAATAGATACATACCAGTTGTTTAAATCATCATTTTTGGTACAGTAGACTCATCTAAAATGAGTCCATATGGTTTTGATACATAAATGAGGGGACAAAGATTAAACTAGTCATCTGCAATGCAAAACTTACTTCACTGTTGTGTGCCCATATTAACTGCACAATAATGTGCATATTATAAAACTACCAGAAACACCACGTTTCAATTTAAAGACCATTGATTATTTACCAGTTCTTTAAAATGCCTATATATGAATGTATCAAGTTTTTCAAAGATGTATGATAGGTCTATATTATAAGATATTCTAAAATATTGGTAGATAGATAGCTATACTGCCATTCTCCTTTATCTGGTAGTGATCTTTGTACCTTCAGAACTGTACCTCAAAACTATCAGAATTTGAAACTCACCTTTCCATCTCCATTTATCTTTTGTTGGATTAAATTTATTCATTTATATTTTGTTTTTTAGTTAGTTTGTTAGTTAGTTTGTTTCAAGACAGGATTTCTCTGTGTAGCTCTGGCCATCCTGGAACTCACTCTATAGACAAGGTTGGCCTCGAACTCACAGAGATCCTCCAGCCTCTGCCTCCCTGAGTCCTGGGATTAAACGCATGTACCACCACCGCCCAGCTTATGTTTCATTTAACATCATCTATTTTAATGACTTTAGTGTAGTAGTTTGTATGTTTATGTATTTCTGACATTTTCAGTGAAAATATATAAAAGATGGATTTTTCCCTTATCTTATTATTCATTTAGTGTGTATCAATCAACTATTACTATGGGGCTTGTTTATGTTTTGACATTACTGTTGTTATTTGCTATGTTAAGACTATTGCTTCAAATACACTCTTACAAGGAGTGATAACATAGACATAGTAGAATGAAGATGGACTCCTGGTTGGTAAGTAATTGTTAGATTCTTCATAAGTATCTTTTCTCCATTCACCTTGGATACACTATACAACATTTATGTTTCTTCTTAACATTTATCTTGCTTGAATAATTGAGAGTTGAGCTTGAATGTCACTATCAAGCAAAGCATATTACCACTTACTCCTCTGTGGCTTACAAATCTTAAATTCACTGTTGGAATACATTCTGTAACTTATACTCCATAGATTTTTACTCTCACTTATTGCCATTTTCACTCCTGATATGTACCAAATCTCTTTCAGGACTATCTATGAAGTTATAGTAATGCATGCTGGATACTTACTTATTTTAAAATAAAAAATATAGCATTGCAGAATGCTGAAAGATGAAAGAAGCTGACATACATTCATAAAGAATAAACATGATAATAAATTGATCTGGTGAAAAGAACTCAACTGTTCTGTTCTGAACAGTTTGGCAGTCATAGTGGCAAGAAGAAATTCAGGGAAAAGCTGCTGTGGCTATGAGGGATTAGGCTGGTACACTAGTCTCCTACAAATGCTTTTCTATAAATGGATGCCAATTGATGTTTATTTGTTTTGGTTTTGTTTTTAATGAAAAAAAAAGGAACACAACAAATAATTCCCCACCTGCTGTGGGATGGTCTATGTCAAATTGCTCTGATTGGTCAATAAATAAAACACTGATTGGCCAGTGGCCAGGCAGAAAGTATAGGCGGGACTAACAGAGAGGAGAATTGAGAGAACAGGAAGGCGGAGGGAGTCACTGCCAGCTGCCACATAACAAGCAGCATGTGAAGATGCCGGTAAGCCATGAGCCACATGGCAATGTATAGATTTATGGAAATGGATTGATTTAAGCTATAAGAATAGTTGGCAAGAAGCCTGCCATGGCCATACAGTTTGTAAGCAATATAAGTCTCTATGTTTACTTGGTTGGGTCTGAGCGGCTGTGGGGCTGGCGGGTGACAGATATTTGTCCTGACTATGGGCAAGGCAGGAAAACTCTAGCTACACCCACCCCAAATGTCTTGAACTCTCACTTGCAGTAACCTGAAGTTATCCTTATGTATACTGCCACTGATACTGTATACACGAGGTTAAAGAATCCTTGTAACATGGATGAAAGTTTTAGGAGAAGAAAAGGAGTACATGAGAAAGGAATGTGAATTCAGGATCTAAGGATTTCTATATGGGGAGATATCTCTGTCAGTAAAGTTCTTACCCTGTGGGCATGAGGATCAAAGTTTTGATCCACAGCACTGACACAAAAACTTGGTATAGAAAGCAGTGAAATGAAAGATTAATGGGGGGTGTAATGAAATAGGAAGGGTTATAATGGAGTCAGGTATGGGAGAGAGGGTAGGAGAAGGAATAGGGAGAGGGATAAATAATCTGAAATACCTACCAAAAAAGTTGTATGGAAGCTGGCATAGGACTGCAGACGTTTCCATAGATATGTGAACACACATATAAGAGAATGTAGAGAACTCAGAGATCATTGCAGGGAGGAGGGGACTGTAAAAGCCTGAAGTGTTGAATGAATATTTAAAAAAACAACTATGACCTCTGGGAACATCAGGGTGATTATACATATGAATTCACAATAGTTATGAAAGCATGTATGCATTCCATGGAAGATTAACCTAAACCAAATCATAACATGGATACATAAGTTGGACAACATGTCCACTACTAGCTGACAAGCTATTGTAAATAGATAATTCTTTTTTTATTTATTTTATTTTATTTTATTTTATTTTATAATATAATTCAACTTTACATATCAGTCATGGATTCCCCCATTCTCCCCCCTCCCGCCCCACCCTCCTCCCCCCAGCCCACCCCCTATTTCCATCTCCTCCAGGGCAAAGACTACCCCGAGGATTGAGATCAACCTGGTGGACTCAGTCCAGACAGGTCTAGTCCCCTCCTCCCAGGCTGAGCCAAGCGTCTCTGCTAAGCCCCAGGTTTCAGACAGCCAATTCATGCACTGAGCACAGGACCCGGTCCAACTGCCTGGATGCCTCCCAAACAGATCAAGCCAATCAACTGTCTCACCCATTCAGAGGGCCTGATCCAGTTGGGGGCCACTCAGCCATCGGTTCACAGTTCATGTGTTTCCATTCGTTTGGCCACTTGTCCCTGTATTCCATCCATCCCTGGTCCCAACAACTCTTGCTCACATAAACCCTCCTCCTTCTCGCCAATTGGACTCCCAGAGCTCCACCCAGGGTCTGACCTTGGATATCTGCATCCAGTTCCCTCAGTCATTGGATGGGGTTTCTAGTATGACAATTAAGGTGTTTGGCCATCCTATCACCAGAGTAGGTCAGTTCAGGCTATTTCTCGACTATTGCCAGCAGTCTATTGTGGTGGCATCTTTGTGGATTTCTGTGGGCCTCTCTAGCACTTTGCTTCTTCCTATTCTCATGTGGTCTTCATTTACCATGAACATTCCATGTGTTCCCTCTCTGTTCTTGATCCAGTTGGGATCTTCCGCTCCCCCAAGTTCTCTTTCCCTCGACCCTTGCCCCTCATTACCCCCACTCACGTCCAGACTTTTGTAATAGCCAGAACCTGGAAGCAACCTAGATGCCCTTCAACCAAAGAATGGATAAATAAACTGTGGTACATATACACAATGGAATGCTACTCAGCAGAGAAAAACAATGACATCATGAGGTTTGCAGGCAAATGGATGGATCTAGAAAAAATCCTCCTGAGTGAGGTAACCCAGACTCAGAAAGACAAACATGGTATGTACTCACTCATAGGAGAATACTAGTTGTGGAACAAGGATGAGTGGATGGCTACTCACAACACCAGGGAGGCTACCTGGAAAACAGGACCCCAAGAAAGACACGGAGATCGCCCAATGACGGAGAAATGGATGAGATCTATATGAACAATAGATAATTCTTGAGAAAAGGAGAGGAAATATTCTTTAAGAGTGTTGTTCCTGGAAAGTTCACCACATTCCAGTGGAGGGTCACATATCCATGAATGTACAAATAACACAAGCTGGACTTGATGTGTTGGGGAAAAGCAAGAGAAAAATTGGGTAGGTATGAAAGGACAATTTA
This sequence comes from Peromyscus nudipes, assembly GCA_902168325.1. Classification (NCBI taxonomy): domain Eukaryota; kingdom Metazoa; phylum Chordata; class Mammalia; order Rodentia; family Cricetidae; genus Peromyscus; species Peromyscus nudipes. Next base: position 11,395 of record CABHPH010144525.1, read on the forward strand.
TCTAAGAATTACCCATTGTTGGAGTTCATTACCTATGGTCAGACACCTTGCACAGCCTTGACGCAGGGGGAGAGGCTTGAACCTACCTCAACTGAATGTACCAGGCTTTGCTGACTCCTCATGGGAGGCCATACCTTTTGGAGGAGGAAATGTGTGTGTTTGGGGGAAAGGCTTGGGGGAAGCAAGAGTAGGGAAGAAAGGGAGATTTGTAGTTGGTATGTAAAATGAATAAAAATATTTTTAATAAAAAAATTTGCAGTCTGGTTATCCTTTGCTTTACATCTAGTATTCACTTATGAGTGAGTATATACCATGTTTGTCTTTCACAGTCTGGGTTACCTCACTCAAGATAATTTTTTTCTAATTCCATCCATTTGCCTGCAAACCTCATGATGCCATTGTTTTTCTCTGCTCAGTAGTACTCCATTGTGTATATGTACCACAATTTATTTATCCATTCTTCAGTTGAAGGGCATCTAGATTGTTTCCAGGTTCTGGCTATTACAAATAATGCTGCCTTGAACATAGTTGAGCATGTGTCCTTGTGGTATGATTGAGCATTCCTTGGGTGTATGCCCAAGAGTGATATAGCTGGGTCTTGTGGGAGATTGATTCCCAATTTTCCAAGAAAGCACCATATTGATTTCCAAAGTGGCTGTACAAGTTTGCATTCCCACCAACAGTGGAGAACTGTTCCCCTTGCTCCACATCCTCTCCAACATAAGCTGTCATCAGTGTTTTTGATCTTAGCCATTCTGATGGGTGTAAGATGGTATCTCAGAGTCATTTTGATTTGCATTTCCCTGATGATTAGGGATGTTGAGCAATTCCTTAAATGTCTTTCAGCCATTAGAGCTTCTTCTGTTGAGAATTCTCTATTTAGCTCTATAGCCCATTATTTAATTGGATTGTTGGGTATTTTGATGTCTAATTTCTTGAGTTCTTTATATATTCTGGATATCAGTCCTCTGTCAGATGTGGGGTTGGTGAAGATCTTTTCCCATTCTGTAGGCTGTCGTTTTAGACACAGGGATCACCCAACGACAGAGAAATGGATGAGATCTACATGAGCAAACTGGACATGAGGGCAGGTAATGGAGGGCAAGAGTCAGTGGAAAGAGAGCTAAGGGGAGTGGGAGGTCCCAGCTGGATCAGGCACAGAGTGGGAGAACAAGGAAAGAGACACCATGATAAATGAAGACCCCATGGGAATAGGAAGAAGCAGAGTGCTAGAGAGGTAACCAGAAATCCACAAAGATACCTCCACAATAGACTACTGGCAATAGTCAAGAGAGTGCCCGAGCTGACCTACTCTGGTGATCAGATGGCCAAACACCTAACTGTCATAACAGAACTCTCATCCACTGACTGATGGAAGCAGATGCAGACATCCACAGCCAAGCCCCAGGTGGAGCTCCGGGAGTCCAATGGGCGAGAGAGAGGAGGAATTATATGAGCAAGAGATATTGAGACCATGATTGGAAAAAGCACAGGGACAAATAGCCAAACTAGTGGAAACACATGAACTATGAACCAATAGCTGAGGAGCCCCGGCGGAACTGGATCAGGCCCTCTGGATAAGTGAGACAGTTGTTCAGCTTGAACTATTTAGGAAGCCCCCAGGCAGTGTGACTGGGACCTATCCTTGGTGCATGAGCTCGATTTTTGGAAGCTAGGGCCTATGCTGAGACACTTTGCTCAGTCTTGGTGTAGTGAGGAGGGGACTAGACCTGCCTCAACTGAATCTACCAGGCTGAGCTGAATCCCTAGGGGAGACCTTGTCTTGGACGAGGTGGGCATGGGGGGTGGATTGGGGGGAAGGCTCGGGTGGGAGGAGGGAGGACAGGGGAATCCTTGGCTGATATGTAAAATTAAATTAATTATAAAATAAAAATATAAAAAAATAAAAAATAATAATTGCCGAAGTAGGCAAATGTGGTCACAACAAATTGACCAAAATTTTCAAAGAACTAATCCAAAATTAAGAACATACGTTTTTTGTGTAGATATGTATATACTATATATAATTGTAGTGTCTCAATATGTAATAAACAAAATATGAACCAAGCAATGCCAAAAATAAAATCAAACAAACTAACAAAACTACAACAACCCCCACCAAAAACAAAACAAAAATAAAGACATTAACAAATGTTGGGTTTCTGGAATGAGACAGCTAGCAGGGCACAGAGGCAGGTCCCTAGAGCTCAGTGGCCGGCCATGCTGCCCAAATCAAAGAGCAATGAGTTTGGACATTGATTATAAAAAGTAAATTAGGTCATTTCTGAGCATCTATTGTCTATGAGTATGTGAAAATCTCTTATAAGTGAGGCTAGAGACAGGTTGGCAAGCCCACTGACTTCTAAGGAGAAAAGGCTATGAAATTATCCATTTCCTACGTTCCTTAGAAGCAGTCAACAAACTGAGCTACACTGACACAATCTTTTTTCTCTAGATGGAATGAATAGAATGTAATTTTGTTGTTGTTGTTGTTTTAGTTTAAGGCATTGTGATACACTCACACCCTCAGATGACTGTCAATAGAGAAAATGACTCTTGGAGTTCAAAAGAAGGAAATAATAGATGTACATTCCTACAATAAATGTATGATAATGAATTTGACTTTCTGTTCCATTTGGGATCTATAATGATACAAGAGAATGTATACAGGAGGAAGTTATCACTGGAGACCCAGGGCTGCTGCTGCTCCACTGATAGAGTAGGCCTAATGCATGAGACTTTGTGTCAGTTGATGAAAAGCAGGCTTCCAGCTATTTTCTCAAATACCATGCCTTAGGATGAGAGGACCAAAAACAAAGGCTGAAAAGGAGAGTACAGATGGTGTAACTGTGGGAAGGATACAGGGAATTTAGACAGTGCATGCCTCTTGATAGACACCACCCTTTTATGTATGCCCAAAGGTGTGTTTGTACCACACTAGTGTGCGTCATGGAAGAAACACCTGATTCTCAGAAGATTTTTTAACTTTAGCCTTATTCCGTAATACTCTATTTATCAGCTTTGTTTTGTCACCATTTTTCATTTGTCCTTATCTGCTGAATTCAGAGAAAGTCACAGACATTGATATCCAGAAAAAGGGAATGGCAGAAACATTGTAAGAATGGATGAAATCTTGGTTCCCTGTTGTCTGAAATTAATAACTGGAGGGTGTGGCTAGGGTGTTGAATAACTTGAATATGGGATGAAGTGCTGTCAGATTAGTTGTTCTATAGACCACAGTGTATATGTAATCTTTCTAAGATGGTGCTATGAAGACCACAGTTGAAGATTTTCATTGGAGAAATCTAGATACATTTCATACTTGCATCCTAACATGTTTTCAGAAAGTTTGAAACTTTATGATATCTAGGGATAGTGCAAAACTACAGCACTTACATCATCTGTCCTTGTATCATGAAACTTTTCTCAAACAGAGTGGTTTGATTTCAAAACAAAGCTGTACATTTCCATCTTATTTCTTCTGATTAACAGTAATATCTTGTTATTTTAAAAAATAACTTGTTCATCTTTACTTACTGTAATTCTAAAGTAATTTGTCAGCCATCTTGCTTGCTTTCTAAAACCTGATCATTTGTAAAAGTTACAAAGAAACATTGCAATGCTATGTTCTTTTTTTATATCACATGGACACAAGAAATTGATAAACGTTCTCTTCCAAACTGACATTTCTAAGGAATCATATTTTATTTTACAAAAAGAAATCTAGTAGATTAAACTTTTCAAAGCCCTGAAGGTCTGGTTCATTCATCCAGGACCATCTCAGCAGCAGATGTCATGGCTTTATACTTAGCATTTGTTGTTTCCTGATGACTCGGCCCCTCAGAATCTTAAGATAACGGTTAACCTTTTGCATATCCTTGTATAGGCAGTAGAAGAGTGTATGAAATGCAGCAAGGTGAGTGTTTTCATTGGAAGACCTCAATTGTTTTAGTTCTGGCCAGTCAGGGTAGTTATTTTCTTCAAATCCAGGCTGAACCTAAACATCAAAAGGACAAGTATTATATGTACTTCATTGGTATGATTGGTCCTTATTCCTTTTGCGTGTGTGTGTGTGTGTGTGTGTGTGTGTGTGTGTGTGTGTGTGTGTATGTGTGTGTGTGTGAACTTACTTACATACATGTCTGTGCTGTAGTCAAAAAAGGAATACACATGCAGGGTTACAAAACTGGAGAACCAGCAAGTTGTTATGTGACTGTAGATATGGATTTAACCAAAGGACATTGGAGGGAATGGGCAGTTCTTTAACTTTGTGGAGTTTAACATGTCCTCAGTACTTTTCTTGGTCTGTCCTCCATACCTTTATAGGTTCTGGTAGAGTGTCCTGATCTCTTTTGCCTTTCAACTAAATCTATTCTCCATATTATATATTTTTCCTAAACCTTAGACATGATGAATATTTCCTTTAATGAGTTAAGGTGCAAGAGACACACGCATGACTGTCTTAATGTCTTCTGTGTTATGCAGGTGTATCCATCCTATCCAGGAAAGCTTCTGCCCAAATTGCTATGAAGAGCAGCTATTTTCTACTGAAATCAATTGTGTGTCTGATTCTCAGTAAAGAATTTTATGAGTGGTTGGTTCTATATGTGATTCCCTTACTGGAAAGATTGTGAACATATTGGATACTCTTGAAAATGAAGTTTTTAAAAATTAATTTCTTTTTCACACATGACACGATCAAAGAAATGTGAAGAGATGGCTCACCCTGCTGAGCAAAACTTTTGCTCCCTCCAGAATTGCTTCACATCCATACTTAACCTCTCCGGCTCTTGCCAGCATACCATCATAGGACCCTAAATGAGTCAACACTGCAGGTGTCAGAAGTTTCAGTGGGTACTTCCAGGCATTTGAAACATTGATGACCACTTTCAGAAGGACTTCAGTCTAAGTAATCAGATTGAACATTGCATTGAATAAGGAAAATAGAGTAGATACATTGTGTCTTTACACAAAGACAAAAAATGCAATACCTATTTTTAAGTAATAAATACATAAAAATGTTTGTTGGCATAAGATACACATTGTAGAAATGTGAAATTTAAGCCGTTGAAATACAGTTTGCTAACATAAAACTAATCAGGTCTGAATATTTTTTTCCTCATGACGTATACTGATCATAACTTGTTTTATTTTCTATGTGTGAACATGTAGCTTATGGTAAGATTTTTTCTATTTAATTGCATTCCTTATTTATGATAATCAAAGATTTGTTGGATCTTACTCAGTAGGTATCACCAGACCTGACTGAGACCAAGGCACCGGCAACACTGACAATGGAAGTTTTTACCCAAACTGTTTTCACACTAGTGAATCAATTTGCTCATTTAAACACTCAATTGTGTGTTTATTGTAAGATACAGTGAAGAAAAAATGCCATTGACATCGTCATTTTCTGGGTGAACCCTACTTCCTACTTCTGGCAGAGCAGCATACTTGTTGTCATGTCCAGCAGAAAAAAAAAAATGACCCAGTCCTGCTTTTAATACCAGCATCAGTGGAACTCACAATGAAGTTAAGATAAGACCAGCTTATGATCACTGCCAGAATCTGGTTTGGCAGCCATATCTGATTACAACTTCTTGCTGTTATATCTTTTAGTTATGTCTCTGGAAACAGAAGGAAGAGTAATAGCAATCCAATGGACATGGGAAAGGAAATATGTACAGGATATGAACGAAAGGAGCAGGCTAAATGGTGATGGCAAAATTGGTTGGTGGGAAGATTGTGGCATGGTGATTACTATTGAAGAGTTGGGGTGGATGAAGCCCAACTTCACATTCTTACTTGACATGCAAGAGGTACAAGTTCTTTGTAAATTTTCTGAACCTCAGTTCATTATTTTTCTAATAGTATCTCATGTTAGAGAAATTTTTGTGTCTAATGCATGTATCAGTGCCAACATCCTGCTTTTGAAAGTGTCTAGGTATGTAGCTCTGTGTAAAAATTCTCTCTTCCCCACCTCTTTTTCTTTAATTTCCATTATTATAGTCAATTTAAATAAGAATAGTTTTATATAGGTGCTAGTGATAAAATCTTATAGAACACACAATATATATGAGAGGTCTACACCTAAGAAGTTTAGTTTAATTCAGAGAAGATTGATTATGACTGGGGGTCAAAAGGAGAGATGAAACAATCACATATTAGGGCTCCTGAGAAATGTAAACACCAGCAAAATAAAGGTTATCCTGAGATACATACTATAGTATGCAGAGAATCTTCTTATTCAGCTGATTTTCAGTTAAGATACAGGAGAAGGTAGACTCAGGGAGTACTGCACAATATAATGAAATGGAAATAAGACCAAGGGAGTTTCAAAATTCAAAAATAAACTGCTCACTGGTGATTTAAGTAGCCTGCTGACAGAGGAGGAGCCTTTAGGATTATATCATAAACACTACTGTATTTGATTCCTTCCACATGTGTTTGGATATATATTCAACCATTAATATCATTCAATTCAGACAAAAAATTTTAATCCCACTAGCAAGTTGCTGGAAAAATGATCTACATGGGCAACTTAGGCTTCTGCTTTAATGTAAGCTGGCTTTTGACTTAGTGGGCAAGTTACCTACTGTGTGGTGTGATGCTTTTCTGCCGATCCTTCTTTCTTCACTCTATTGGACCTGAGATTATTGTAACTGCAATAGTCCCAGTAATGACACACAGCACAGATAACTACAGTAATGCTGAAGTTGTTTTGGTAATAACATGGAGAAAAACCTACCTTTTTTGTAGTAGGGATGGAAGCAGTGCGGCAGGTGTGGTTTCCACTGTTTTTAAACCATCTTTCCTTGGATAACTTTACATCCTGGAGGGAATGAAATGATTCAAGTATTTGTAGTTTCAGAATATAATCAGCACATCCATGACCAGATTATTTCTGTATTTGATAGATGTTCAATTTTATCACATAAGGACTGCATTAAAATTGAAATAGAGGATTGAAGCAAATATTGCATGTGTGCTTTTTCTTCCCATTAGATATGCAATCGGATGTCCTGGCCTCACCCACTCTTCTCTTCTTTACAGTGCCCTTGCTGTTTTGCGATTCCTAAAAATTATTGTTTGGAAAGTAAGTCATAAAAAGCACTCTAACCCAAAAACATTTAGTGTTTTAAATATCAGAACTCTGGAGGATTTGAGTTGTGTGCCATCAAATAGTGCCTTTGTATTGATATTTATGAATAACTTCTTTCCTATTGATTCAAGCTGATGTGCTACTGTTAAGTAGATAACAGCAAATTTCTACCTTTTTGTCAAGTAAAATGGAGCTATAGCTGGAGCATACTAACTTCGTGGTAAATTTGTAACGCAGTTGTGTTGATGGCATCAAATTTTAACATAAAAATCTGGATTTTTTTTAAGAAATATTTAGCAATGAATGAGAATAGAATTCACAAAACAGCATTTAATGTGACTATATCAATCAGCTGAAGGTTATGTTTACTTGAGTTATTTAGTAATTCAAATATATATTAATTATTAACAATCGACAAATTTATGAAAGTTTAATGGATCCCTAGGAACACTGCATTTGCAAGCTTATGAGTGAAGAAGCTGGAAGGAGAGAATCCCTAATGAGTGAAAACGACAATGGAAAGGCATAGTCACTACAATTCTACAGACATACGCTTCACATTCCTCAGTTTGCACAGTCTCCTTTGCTTTCACTCTAATGGCTCACCGAAACAAATGAAAAAATAAAAATTTATCTCCACCAGAAAGAAAGAAAGCACTCTGTTCAACACCAGTACTCCTACTGTAGTCAGCCACTCCCTGACAGAAATCTTAACCAATGATTCTCAGCATTTGGAACTTTCCGAACAGCTCATTTGGTGGTGTTTCCCACTTTGCATGGTTACCGATCAGTTTAGTTTTATTTTCTCCAATTTATTCACTGCAGTGCAGTGCTCCTATGTTAGATATCTGTAAAACCCTATGTGAATAATGCCCACAGAGGCATTCTTCAAGATCAGGAAATCACAGCTCCTCCCTGGAGAATTTTTCTGGGCTTAATGTTCAAAGTGGAAGTTCAAGACAAAAATGCTTATTTTTAAGGTTTATTAGAAGAAAAACTGAAAAAAATCATTGCTTTCTTTATAAATCTTCACGATTTCATGAAATATCCTATATTCCCTCATCTATACTTTAATAACTGATTCTACTACATATAAAACATATTCTTTATGGTTAAAACAGTACAGTTTTCTCACATTCACTTTAGGGAAGAATTCTGAAATAAGTGAGGTACTTACTAAATTTTTATACATTGTTCGGGCAACTATATGAGTGTGATGAGAAATGGAAATCAATTTGTTATACAGCTCTTCATTGAACTGGTCATCTGGTGTGGAGATCACGTGTTCCCAAGGGAGCAGACTTGATATCAGCAGCAACAGGTTCATCCCTGCTATTCAGAGAAATGATTCTGAGAAGATCTTTTCAAATGAGGTTCCAAGAGCTATCCTGTATAGTAAGCACTATCTGTTCTAAGGTCCTGTACCAACTCAGTCCTGTACAACTGAAGTTGGAAATATGCTTTTTCCACTGTGAGAATATAGGGAGATACATTTTTGTAGTTCACACCTTGAGGGGTGTGTGATCCTTCAACTTTGGCTACTCTGGAAGAACTTCCCAAACTTGGAAACATTTAGAGCAGAGATGAACTCAAAACTAGAGTCTTTAAGTCAAGAATTTGCTTTTTTTTGTTTGTTTGTTTTGTTTTGTTTTTTGAGACAGGGTTTCTCTGTGTAGCTTTGCGCCTTTCCGGATCTCGCTCTGTAGACCAAGCTGGCCTCGAACTCACAGAGATCCGCCTGCCTCTGCCTCCTGAGTGCTGGGATAAAAGGCGTGCGCCACCAACACCCGGCTAGGACATTGCATATTTTAATGTCTTGGGAATGTAAGTTCACTTTCCATTTATTTAATAAATCTTATGTCTGTAACTAATTAATTTTTCTTTGAAATATCACCCAAGATTTAAGGTGATTATCATGAACATGCAATTTTTTTTTTGCCATTTTATTTGGTATACACCAAAATGGTAAAGAATCAAGCCTGCCATCATTGTCTGGATTGGGGGCAATAAGACAATTTAATCTTATTTTTAATAAAGTCCAAGTTCTAAACTTCAGCAACTTGTTCATTTTGTATTGCCCTGTTTATGGTTCTGAAAGATGACCTGTGCATCAAAAGATGGTTCAGAGCAGGTACCAGTTAGATACCTACAACATTCTCTCCATTTATCTTCAAGTAAAAACAGAAAACAATACAAATGACTTTGAGCATTTTCATGTATCAACAGAGATGAAGGATCCCCTTAGAGAACCACTTATTTCAAGGTCCACTGAACAATTCCATTCTATAAAATCCTCAGCTCCCTCACCTTGAATCTAAGTGAGACATGAAAAAAAAATCAGTTCTCTGCAGACTACACCAATGTCCAATGTTAAGAGCAAAGAAAAGATAATATCCAAACCCATGTGCACCTAATAATGCACTGATAAAGCTTACTTAGAGGAACACAGATGAATGTCACTTACAGGAGCATGGTTGAGTCAATGACAATTGCATCTCCGAGAAGTTCCACCACAATGATGTGGCCTCCAGCTCAGGAAAGCTACCTCACCTGAGTGCTGCCTTAGTCAGGTTTCCACCTCCTATATATACTAACAAACTGTACCCACAGCCAAGCAGAGCTTGGTGGGGGATTATAAGGAGCAAGATAAACAATGTCTGCAGTACAATGAGTCTCTTCCTTCAGGGAGTATTAACTCCACTTTCACCACAGTCTTACTTCAGTGTGGTTTCTTTTGTTTTTGTTTTTGTTTTGTCATGCTATCTCTAGGGTTCAAGTAATTTTGCATATCAAAGAGTTCTCTGTTCCATAATGACTCATAGTCACTTCTGTCAGGAGTAATGTGCTTATTCCCTAATGATGTTTTCCTAGTTCAGGTTCCTGTGTTTTTTCTGTCACTTTTCATGTGGTGTTAAATACACTCTATTCTTTCTTAGCTTTGAGCTATCATATCACAGCAGGAGTCAGTTATTCTCACAAACGTAACAAAACATGAATCTATGACAGTGACTGCCAAACATTGTAAAAGGCTCCTCTCAACAATTTTGGTTATGGTTCCAGTAACCTATAAGTCTAAATACAGATATTTAGCTGGTACGTTTTCAGGTACATCACATCCATTTAACGAAAGAAACAGTCATACCCTCCTTGATGGAACATGTTTTTGCATTGTTATAACATGTGGAGTTGGAACTTCAGGGTTGCCCTTTAATCAAATGGGAGAGCTCTTGACAGCAACTCAACTGGTGGGCTAGATTACTACTAGATACACGTTGACAGACTCCCTTATGGCTTTACCATGTGGCTGAACAATACAGTTGTTGACAATTGCTGGGCAAGGCCATGATTTCACCTCTAACTGTAAGGCTACATTTCTAGATTTACTATTAGTTATACATTGACAGAGTCTCTTATGGCTTTCTCATGTGGCTGAATAATACAGTTATTGACAATTTCTGGGACACAGACAGTAAGTATGTTTTGGTACCATGGTGCCACATGGTGGAAGCTTCTGGATCATTATTGCAAATGTGAATTTTTCATGTTATTGATCCACAGTATGGAGCTTATTCAGTATTAAGGCCCAAACTATATACTTCTGATGTGCAGTCAACAGCATGTACAGTAACTGGTATCATGTGCTTCTCATACGGGGGGGAAAAAAACCTGACCCAAGGCACTATCATCTGATTCAGTAAATTACTAACACCAGGAATGGCTTTTCACATGTGTGCTGAGTACTTTTACACAAATTATTTAACTACCATCTTAATTAATTTTCCAGGTTATTTTTAAATAAAAAATTATGGAGAGCCTAGCTTTATATAATGGAATGTTATTGATAGAAGACAGCTTCAAGAGAATGCAATTGTAATCGAGATGGAGAATCTAGAAAGTACAAAGATTTTCACACAAAATGAAAAGACCTCAAGCCCTATCAAGTTCTAAGATAAGCAGTCAATCATCTAAACATGGATGGAAGATGCTACTTTGTTTAATTTTCTATAAGCTACCACCATTCTGTCTTTTCTACAGTTACCTCACCCTAGCATATTGCACGGTACTGTCCCTCTGACCAGATAGAATCATTTGAGGTGCCTCTTAGACCATTAAAAGGTAAAGTATGATCACATTCTATTCTGTTATGCTATACACACTACCCCTCACCCCTATAGCTGCCTTATGGATTCTGACATGTACATAGTCAATGGGTCTGGTGATTACAGGTTGTTTATTTACCAAATCTGTTTGTTCAAAGGGCACACAGATGAGTGAGCAATTTCCTTCTCATTGCCTTTCATTTCCCACATTACATGAAATTGCTTTACGATCTAAACTGAAACAAACATCCCCAAATATCCTATAAACATAATCTATATAACTCATCAATTTTTATTATTCTTACATAAAGAGAGAAATTTTTATAGTATACTGATGCAAGTATACCCTTAGTACCTGCTTAATTCTAAAAAACAACTACCATCTAGCCTCCATGAGCACAGTGTCTGACTTTCCTTTGCTCATCCAATCTTGATTACTCTAATACTCAGATCATCAAAACATCACCAACCATCATCACTCAGATCTTCGTGTGGTTGAGTTCTAACAGGAGAGGGTACATTCTGAACAGTATGCCCCACCTTTGCCTGTCAGACTGCATAACTTATATTTTCACAATAGAGTGTAGTAATTCTGTAAGTTCTGCAGTACTGGAGATCTATAGCTCACTCCAAAAAATGATGAGAAATTAACTTTTGGGGCTATAAGAGAAAAATGTCTGTAAATCCACAGTGTATGAGTTTACAATTGACCACAAAAAAAGGCATCTAGAGTAGAGAACAGGGACAGCCAGGGGCCCACAGCACCCAACCCTCAGGAAAGGTCTGCTTATTCTGACTCAGAGTCAGACTTAGATATGATCATGACTGTGTCTTACAAACTTTTATAAAATGTAAGATGGTCACAAGGCATGGGTGCAAGAAGAAAATTACAATTTGTCTGTTCCTCAGTTCAGTCAGAAGGCAGAGAATCAATTCCATTTAGTTCTGAGGGTGAAACTAAGGTCTCCATGCTTAAGTGACAAACACTTTATCAGCAGAGCCTTCTGATCTCATTTATAAAGAATGCTATGATTGTTAAATTTCATGGTTTGGAGAGTTATAGAGCACTTTCTTGGTCTGAACCTGGATTTGTTTTGTGCTCTTTGTGACATTTTAAAAGAATGTACATTTAATAATGGGATGCCATTTGCTCAATAGGTGTTTTGTTCAGGTTTGTGTAATACAGCATATGTTTGTTGGGATTCTCATGAGCCTTTTGTGGCACCCTTGTGTTTAGACTTTGGTTTAATCTTAGTCTCCTCATTTGTGCTATTAAAGCCCCATGGATTCAATTTGATGACTCTTCTGAATAGAGTATTATGAATTGAAATACCTGTTGTTCAGCAGTTTCATCTGTGATTAAAGCCGTCCATCTTAGAGAGCAGCTCATGAAGATGAAGGGTGTAAAAGGGAAGTGAAAGAATAGGGTGCTCTAAGGGAAGGTGAAATATTCCATCTTTCTGGGAAGCTTATCCAACTCAGGCAGTAAACAACTGAACAGCTTCAGGAAGTCTAAGAAATAGAAATTGATCTCTCTCTCTCTCTCTCTCTCTCTCTCTCTCTCTCTCTCTCTCTCTCCATATATATATAATCCAAGCATATATAAAGCTTATGTAAGTTGCAAAGGCTGATGAGACAGACTCTCAGACAGATGAGTACTCTTTTAGGCAGATGAGGGTCCTAAAAGACCACGAAACCAGCTGTGCTCCCTTGAGGAGGAAGAGACCTAACTGAGAAAGCCAGAAGATACTTAAAACTTTTGGGGTAATTGGAAAGTAGAATAACCAAATTTTTGAGCTGATGGCAACTTGTACACTGTGTTCCATGTTTCCAGAGCCTTCACTCATGCTGGGCTGACCTTCTGGTGATGCAGCTAGCTGTCATTAAGCAAACTTCCCCCTACATGTAACCCTTCACCCACATTCCTGTAAGTAGCCATGATAAAAGTATTGGTTCACTCTAGTGGAATTTGGATATTTTTCCTTTATCATATAGTCATTTCCTTATTTTGTGTGAAAAACATGCTTTCATTTCTCCCAAGGACTAACATTATACAGCAATATCTCAAATACCTTAAATTTCAATAAAGGTTTTGGTACTGCTTTTGTTGAAGGGGGTTAAAATCCAGAAGAATAATATTCTTATATGTGTGTATATGTGTCCAGTACATAAAGGTGTGTGTAGAGAAAATGGGAACATAAAGTATCTTCCTCTGTTGTTCTTCACCTTCATGTTTTATGATTCATGGTCTCAAATCTATCTTGGATTTTGATGTTTCCATTAGGCTGGTTGTCAGTATCCTAGTTGAATTTTCATCCCTACTTGCTAGCTTTCAAACTGCATAAAGGTTCATTTCATGTAGCAAAAAGTCATCAACATCCTTACTCAGCTATTAACCCAATCAGTTTTTATATTGACTAGCCAAACATGGTCTGCCAACTGTTGTAATAGTGACATGGCTGTATGGGAGTAACATTATGATGGTATTTAAAGTCCACTCTACAATACTTATCAACTCATTCCTAGTTCCATTAACATGGTCAAAACTCTATTTATGGGTGTGTCATAGGTCTTAAGGAAAAACATAGTATTTTTATTCTGTTCAGTGTTTATAGTAACAAATTTCTCTTTCAATACTTTTCTTCAAACACATAGAATGGTGCATTTCTCAAACAGCATTCTTATAAAAGAAGCAAATTTATGCATTATATGGTGATTCACACAGATACTAACAATAGGTAAACATGCAGAGTTTAAAAGATTATAGATTGCTCAGCTCCCAATGGGGCATCTGTATCTCCCAATAAGGCTCAAAGACCATCACAGAAGAGGAACTTGAATCATTGTCAGAGCTAGAGGTAGTGGACATCAATCAAGAGTGTTTTCTGGACATGACAGGGCAATTTGACACATTAATTCACAGCAACTATGAATGTATGCATGAGGTCAAGCTTATTGCTGAGCGGGGGTGGTGCACATCTCTAATCCCAGCACTCGGGAGGCAGAGGCAGGTGGATCTCTGTGAGTTCAAGGCCAGTCTGGTCTACATAGTGAGTTCCAGGACAGCCAGTACTATTTCACAGAGAAACCCTGTCTCAAAAATCAAACAAAAAAGAAATCAAGCTTGTCATTATAAAAACAATGATGAGAGAGAAGCTCACTAAGTAATAGCCACATATGAGTAGTTATTAGCAATTGATGCCTGATGGAATAAGTAGAGTGAATTTTCTACAAGTATGAAGCCTTTGAGAGGCTACCCATGCTCAAGTAGTTCATCCTATCCCATATAACATAGAGGCTGCATTTAGTGTACCCTGTGATTTAAAGCAGGACACATGAAATTGTAAAGAAAACCCTATGGGACATTTTGCTTTCCTATCAGTTTTGGGGGGTTGGGACATATTTTCATAAAGAATGGGTATATCTGGATGTTATTGGGCATTTTGGAAAGCTGCTAAAAATGAGTCAGCTTTCTAGAGATGTTTTGTTTTCAAGAACTTGAAAAGTTCCCAAGTTTAAGCAGTGACTAAACTGTAATATTATTTTAGAAGCAGATATCTAAAATTATTTATTTTAAAAATATTTTGGAGTTTGCGGAACTCCGTGGAAGAGGGGGAGGAAGAATTGTAGGAGCCAAAGGGGTCCAGAACACAAGGAGAACATGTCCCACAGAATCAACTAAGTAGGGCTCATAGGAGTACACGGAGACTGTAGCAACAATCTCAGTGCCTGCACAGGTCTGACCTAGGTCCTCTGCATACATGTTATGATTGTTAGTTTGGTGTTTTTGTGGAATTCCTAACAGTGGCAGTTGGGGTGTCTCTGATAATTTTGCCTTCTTTTGGGACTCTTTTCCCCCTACTAGGTTGCCTTGGGCAACCATGATGTGAGTGTTTGTGCCTAGCCTTGTATCTTAGTAACTATGTTCAGTTGATATCCCTGGGAGGCCTTCCTTTTTCTAAAGGGAAACTGAGGAGGAGTGGATATGGGGGTGGGGTGAGGGTGGGGGACCGGGAAGATTGGAGCAAGTGAGGATGTATTGCAAACAAACAAAAATAATAAAATAAAATAAAAATAATTATTTATTTATTCTTTGATGGTTACAAACAGATTATTTTGCTTACCTTCTTTCCCTTTCTCCAAGTCCCCCTAAATCCCCTCTCCATTCAACTTCATGTATTTCTCCGTTCCATATTTAAATCCGTAGTCCGTGTTGCTGCCAGGGACTCATGTTGAGATCCATGTTCTGTGCTACCATCTGAGGCCATGGGGATATCCGTGGTCCATGCTGCCATAAGGAACCAAATGGAATCCATGATCCATGCTGCTGCTGGTTGCTAAGGGAAAGAAAGCTTCTTTTGCAGTCATATAGATGACTGCACACTCATGATTGAAAAGGAGAGACAGTGACACCCTCCCCCAATAAAAGGGGAAACAGTTTAGACAGGAGGCTGTTGAGGGGAGTCCACGAAGGTTATGAAAAAGATGCTGAGGTGGTGCTCTTCATAGTTAATGACTTCTGGCAGGAGTGCGGGGAAGGACTCAATTATCTCCAAGGGTCTGGCCACTGGGAGTTTGACTAATCACCGGTGAATATATGGTTAACACAAATTGGACCTTGGTGTATTTCTTTTTCTTTCTTTTTTTTTTTCTTGTGGAGGGGAGGAGGATGTAAGAGTGGGTGGGTAGCCTTTGGAGGAATGAGAAGTGAGTGTGATCAGGGTGCATTGTATGAAATTCTCCAATAGGAATATTATGTTGGAGAAAATAATAAAGTAAAGGAAAAAATAACAAAATACATGTCTGATTTGTGTTGGCCAACTCCTCATAAGCATGGAGACTGTCCGAAAGAATGGTTGACTTATTATGTGTCACTCTATTAAAGAAAATTGATTTTCCCTCTCTCAGCAGCTATCAATTTCAATTATCAAATATTTTCTTAGCTGAGTATGGTACGTTGAGCCCATTTCCCCTCCTCTGTTTTGACATTTTGTCTTGTTTTATCTTCTATAGGTATTATTATTGGAGAGTCTGTGATTTCAGGAGTCTATTTTCCCTATTTTGTTTGGAATAATTTGATTCCCTTTAGTCAACCACAACCTCTGGCTATTACAGTATTTCTGGTCCTTCTTATGCATAAATCTAAATCCTGATGGGAATAGTGTGATATAGGTATCCCATTTAGAGCTGATAATTCCAAAATCTGTCACACTATGTTCAATATCCAGATGTGGATTTTCATGTTAATTACCATCTCTTACAACAAGGAGCTTCTCAAAAGAGGGTTCAGTGACATACAGATGTATGAATATAGCAGTGTCATTAGGAGTCACTTTATTGTTATGCTTTCTTAGCAGAATAATTGTAGTATGTTTTTCTCTTGGGCACATGACTGATAGACTCTCAGGTTCCCGGATTCATTAATAGTTGTAGATGTAACCAACCGTCTTATTAAATAAGAGACACAGAGTCAATGTAAAGATAAAAGCCCAAGAGGTCAGAGGTAAGAGCCTTACCCACCTGCCGCCAGCTAGCCTCTCCCGCCAAGAGACCTCTCCGAAAAGGGAACTACTTCCTGTGCATTCGTCTTTAAATAGAGTTCTGTTCTGCCTTCTCATTGGTTGTAAACCCAACCACATGACCGTCTCGTCACTGCCTGTCTGTGGTCACTCCAGGTCTTCTATGGTTGGTATTGAGATTAAAGGCTTGTGTCTCCAATGCTGGCTGTATCCTTGAACCCACAGAGATCTACCTAGTTCTGCTTACCAAGTGCTGGGATTAAAGGCATGCACCACCACTGCTCTGGCTTTCCCTATGGCTTGCTAATAGCTCTGACCCCTAGACAACTTTATTTATTAACATACAAATAAAATCACATTTCAGCACAAATAAAATACCACTATAAATAGTTATGGGTTTTATCTCATAGAGTAGGCCTTTGGTTCAAGCAAAATGTAATTTGTTACTTACAAAACATTTTTTTCCATTATTGCACAAGAAGACATGTCTTAGAAACAGGTTGTTATTTTAATTCACTGGATTCCTAGTTGAATGAGATTGATAATTATTTTTCTCCTTTGATGGCATGTGTAATACTTGCAAACATTATAAATATAACATGTTAGGGGTGAAGCTTACACTTGTATACCAACTACAATTCTACAAGTTCTATGATGTAAATATATGGTGTCTTAAAGACTGGAGTCTTACCATCAGATTCTGCAGGTCTCTAATAGCATTGACAATTATGCTGTAATGTTTGGATGGTCTATGGGAACTCTTTGGCCAATGATTCAAAAATATATAAGAAATAACTGGTAATGACATTTTTATGCAATATTACACAATATCTAGTTGGGGTATTAATCCCTTCATTTAAGCTCCTTTTATATATGTGTAAATTTGAGGATGCTTATACAGTAGTAAGTTTACATATGGCTTTTAAAAAGGCTTTTGCTGCTAATTATATCTAACTTTATTTACTTCTCTATCCCATTGTCCTCACATAACTCATTCTTTTTACCCTGCTTCTAATCTCCTCTATATCCTTTTATAGTTCAATGTCCACTTATGATAAAAAGTCATAGAGAGATGAGGGATACACAAAGCATATCTCAAAATAAAGAGGCAAAATGACAGCAAGCCTGCCACCAAAATGATTATAAAAAGAGAGCAACTCAATACTTTTCCACTAAAATCAGGAACCAGACAAAGATGCCCATACCTGCTCAATACCATGTATGAAGTCTTAGCTGGAGCAATACAACAATTGAAGGAGATCAAGGTGATGCAAATAAAAGGGGAGAATTCAAAGTATCCTTATTTACAGATGATGTAGTTTTGTATATAAGAAACCCTGAGGACACTACCAGAAACTGTTACAGCTTCTATCAAAACATAAGATAGAATTTTAACATATAAAAATCATTAGCCTTCATATATACAAATGACAAACATATTAAACCAGAAATCAGAGAAACAATATCTTTCACAATAGCTTCAAAACAATCTCAGAAAAAAATGTCTAATTATGCAACTGAAAGACTCTTATAATAGTAACTTTAGGATGCTGAAGAAGAAAACTAAAGAAAACTTCAAAAATGGAAAGGACTTCATGCTCACTGATTGGTAGGATTAATAGTATAAAAATGAACATAGTTGGGCATGCGTCCTTGTGGTGTGATTGAGCATTCCTTGGGTATATGCCCAAGAGTGGTATAGCTGGGTCTTGAGGAAGGTTGATTCCCAGTTTTCTAAGAAAACACCATATTGATTTCCAAAGTGGCTGTTCAAGTTTACATTTCCACCAAGAGTGGAGGAGTGTTCCCCTTGCTTGACATCTTCTCCAACATAAGCTGCCTTCAATATTTTTGATCTTAGTCATTCTGACAGGGGTAAGATGGTATCTCAGAGTCATTTTGATTTGCAATTCCCTGATGATTAGTGATGTTGGGCAATTCCTTAAATGTCTTTCAGCCATTAGAGCTTCTTCTGTTGAGAATTCTCTATTTAGCTCTATAGCCCAATTTTTAATTGGACTGTTGGGTATTTTGTTGTCTAATTTCTTGAGTTCTTTATATATTGTGGATATCAGCCCTCTGTCAGATGTGGGGTTAGTGAAAATCTTTTCCCATTCTGTAGGCTGTCGTTTTGTCTTATTGACTGTGTCTTTTGCCCTACAAAAGCTTCTCAGTTTCAAGAGGTCCCATTTATTAATTGTTTCTCTCAGTGTCTGTGCTACTGGTGTTATATTTAGGAAATGATCCCTGGTGCCATTGCGTTCAAGACTACTTCCTAATTTCTCTTCTATCAGGTTTAGAGTAACTGGATTTATGTTGAGGTCTTTGATCCACTTGGACTTAAGTTTTGTGCACAATGACAGATATGGATCTATTTGCAGTCTTCTACAGGATGATATCCAGTTATGCCAGCACCATATGTTGAAGATGCTTTCTTTTTTCCATTGTATAGTTTTGGCTTCTTTGTCAAAAATC